>BPLR01008683.1:0-165572 GCA_021605095.1 Caerostris extrusa | reverse complement strand
ACTTTATTTATGTCGCTTACAGCGCCATCTATTAATACACTTTGGGACTGTTTTTGATGCCGTACCGTTTTGTCTCTTTCTTCAAGTATCTTCAGTTTAAATTTGAACTCATTGTGACGAGTGGTTCTTTTTTTTTTACGGCATTTTTGAAAATGGGACTTTAATTAAAACCACCCTGTATATATATAAAAAGAATGAAATTAATATTTAAATCAAAAATCGCCTTATTTTACGAAAAAAAAAAAAAACCCACCAAATGTAACAATTGCCGAACTCATTCCAACACCCACGTAATCAAAATGCAACTGCTTCACAATCTCACAAGAAGAATAAATTAAAGCACCCATTATTCATCAATCGCTTACGGAAATTTATTTCATTTAGGCATAAAAATCAAACGAAATACCCTGAACACTTACTTAAAAGCTTAAAATACCGGTGACCTCCAGACAGTAAAAAACTCAATTTAATGATCAAGACATCGAGAATTATTATCAGTACAGCAGATTATTACAGGAGGGTAAAAAAAGAAAAAGAAAGAAATGATTCCATTTTGAATCTCCCAGAAGGATGGGTAGACTTATTGATCCTGACCTTTTATAAATAACATATCATGGTTATTGCGCTCCCCAGAAACTTTTCGCGCTGGAGTGGGCTTGTTTACTACATCAATAGACACACCATGACACTCGTATTATTTACGATGCGCTTCGTGGGCCCCTCTGCTTTGGATGTCATCATTTATGGAAGAGGAAAAAATAAAAAAAAGTAACGCTGTCCAGCCAAGCAATTAACATTGTTTCCAAGATAATAACTGAATAATTATGGTGATCAATTATGATATGCAACTGACCTAATGAAATATTTTCATGAAACAAAACATTTATTCAGTAAGATAGCGACTTCAATTTGGTGTTATAACGTGGGTGTGAGCGCATTATACTATTGCATTATGCTGCAATCAAAAGCAAGTAAAATAAGTCAAAAAGTAGAGGGAATTTAACCAATAAATGCAAGGTCATGACCCTTTTAACTTTACTTTTTGTATCGCATCTTATCCCAATTAATCGACAGCAGCATCTAGACCAAGTCTATGAACCCTGTATTATCATGGGGGTGGAGGGGGAAGCTTCTGTTGTGATGGAGCACCCGTAGGTGGAAGTCTGACTTCGCTTCGAGTAGTTGAAGAAGGCTTCCGAGAGAATTTCTAGGCAGGGACTACTCCGCATTTGCGTATCATATGGTTTGGTTTGGTTTGTCGCTCTGCGGTCATCTTTTGCACACTTTGGGCTAAACAGACCGGGACCTACAGTTTGAAGTGGATTCGAACCACTACAAACATCCATGGCACCGCCGGGACTCGAACCCGAAACCTGTGCGTGTCATATGAGAGAGAAACCCAGAAACCTCCCACCAGGTAGTCCGACTCACGAGGCAATATGTTGAACATCACAAACACTATTGAGTGCCCTCGTTATTTGAAACGATTTCTACAACAAAACTGCCAGTGGATTGAACCTCAGCCCTAATGCTCGGGCTCTGATGGCCGAGTGGCTAGCGTTGTTCGGTACCACAGGTTTCGGGTTCGCGTCCCGGAGGTGCTATTTATATTTGTAGTGGTTCGGAATCCGCTTTAAGCCGTATGTCGCGGTCTCATATGACCGCATAGCGTCACAGAGCCCAATCAGACTTTTTCTCACCCACATCATTCCCAAATTGTAAAGGGGCAACTTTAGCTCTAGGTACAGTGATGTGGTGTGGTGTAGTAGTAGTAGCCCTAATGCTCACCAGAGGCGCACGTTACCACAGAGTCACGAGTCGAGCAGACGCAAAAGTAAAAAGTTTGACTACCACGGATGTAGCCTATTGCATTTTTGATAAAAAAAAAAAAAAAACTTTTTACAACAAATGTAAACCTTAATATTGATATTTAATTGAATGAAATTAATATTTAAATCAGAATTGGCCTTATTTTATGAACAAAACACCACCAAATGCAACAATTACCGAACTAGTGCCAACACCCATGTAATCAAACGGCAACCGTTTCATAACCTCTCACAAAAAAGAATAAATTAAAGCACCCATTATCCATCAATCTCTTAAGGAAATACTTTCATTTAGGCATAAAAATCAAACGACACAAACACTTACTTAAAAGGCTTAAAATACCGGTGACCTCCAGACAGTAAAAAAACTCAATTTAATGATCAAGACATCGAGAATTATTATCAGTACAGCAGATTACAAGAATAAAGAAATAAAAGAAAAGATTCCATTTTGAATCTCCCAGAAGGATGGGTAGACTTATTGATCCTGACCTTTTATAAATAACATATTATGGTTATGGCGTTCCCCCAGAAACTTTTCGCGTTGGAGTGGGCTTGTTTACTACATCGATGGACACACCATGACACTCGTGTTATTTACGATGCGCCGTAGGCCCTCTGCTTTAGATGTCATCATTTATGGAAGGGAAGGGGAAAATGGAACGCTGTCCAGCCGAGCAATTAACACTGTTTCCAAGATAATAACTGAATAATTATGGTGATCAATTATGATATGCAACTGACCTGACGAAATATTTTGATGAAAAAAACATCTATTCAGTAAGATAGCGACTTCAATTTGGTGTTACAACGTGGGTGTAAGAGAACATTATATTGTTGCATTAAGCTGCAGTCAAAATATAAGTTAAATAAGCCTTTTAACTTTACTTTATGTTTCGTATCTTATCCCTGTTACGTCGAAACCCATGTCCCCCTGCTTAGGGGAGGTCAACGCCCTATGTCCAGAAAAACATCCTGTCTGTGGGGGTGTCTGGCAGGGGGGTGAGCTGACGGGAGAGAGAGAAAAGAATGTAAGAAGAGAGTTGTGATGAGAGAACGGTCGTGTGGCAGGGCATCTTCGAGCTTGATGTCTGCATAAACTAAATGAGTTGAACTTCTGCAACCAAAGAGAAAGGTTGTGTGTGGCAGTCATCTTCGAGCTTGATGGCTGCATAATAAAGGAATAATTTATACAGTCCATTCAAGTCTGTGTCATTCTTCGTGTCTGTGTCGAAGATTACTTGAGTTTATTGTGGTGACTGAGCTATCAAACAATCCCAATTGATCGACAGCAGCATCTAGACCAAGTCCATGAACCCGTGTGTTCCCATGTAAGGAGGGAAGCTTCTATTATGATGGAGCACCCGTAGGTAGAAGTCTGACTTAGCTTCGTGACGCTGAAGAAAGCAGTGGCTTGCGAACAGGCAGAGACTACTCCGCAATTTGCGTATCATATGGGAGAAAAAAAGAAAACTCCCACCAGGTAGTCCGACTCACGAGGCAAGATGCTTTGAACATCACGAAGGACATCGAATGTCTTCATTTTTTGAAACAATGTCTGCAACAATGCCGCAGGTGTATTGAACCTCAGTCCTTATGTTCGGGACCTGATGGCTAGCGCTATGGCGTTCGATACCACAGGTTTTGTGGTTCGCGTCCTGGCGGTGCTATGGATATTTGTAGTGGTTCAGAATCCGCTTTAAGCCGTATGTCGCGGTCTCATATGACCGTAGAGCGTCACAGAGTCCAATCAGACTTTTTCTCACCCACATCATTCCCAAACTGTAAAGGGGCAACTTTTAACTCTACGCACAGTGATGTGGTGTGGTGTAGTAGTAGTAGTCCTAATGCTCACCAGAGGCGCACGTTACCATAGAGTCACAAGTCGAGCAGACGCCAAAGTAAAAAGTTTGACTACCACGGACGTAGCCTATTGCATTTTGATAAAAAAAAAATTTACAGCAAATATAAACACCCTTTTTTTTTTATTATTCAGATATTATGTTTTTTTAATAAAAAAGCAGTTGTAAGATTATCAGAAATGAATTAGATTGCCAATTTTTTAAAAAAAATCAATAATTTTAAAGAGGTAAGTTAAGATGGGATACCCTTAAGATAAAACTAACTCTGATATTATATTGGAATTGCAAACGCAATAAGCAATTTTAATCATGCGAGGAAATGAAGTATTCGAAATGCATTGTTGCAAAATTAAGGGCTAAATTAAATGCCTCTGGCCTTTGTTTCAAAACGGATCGAAATTTCTGAGAGAACTTTCAAAGGAGCTTTTCTCTTCAGAAAACTTTATAATGTTAGATTTATTACTAAATATATTAAAAAGAACTCGTTCGAAGAAAATACGAATTTTTAATAATATTCATACAAACAGCAAATGAATTTCAATTTAAAGATTTACATTGCACTTGATTAGTTAAATTACATAATAACACAACAAAAAGCTTTAGTTAGCTTATTTTACTTAGAAAAAAAAACTTCAATAAAATACTTTTTCTCAGTTAACAAAAATAATAAAAATAACAGTAAAAGAAACACAGGTGAAGTTGCAACAACAGAGGTTCTAAAATTAGGAGGGAGGGATGGGGGGCTCATCAAATGAGACTTGGATATGTTTGAAGGAGTGCGTGATGTATTTCCTGTAAAAAATTAAATTAAGTATTTGATAAATTTATCAAAAATAATATGGAAAATTTTTTGCTAAATATAAGCTTTAAATAAAATGAACTTCAAATTTCTAATTATTAGATTTTGTTTGTTATAGAGCTCAGGTGGCACAGGTTTTGGGAAGTCCCGGCGGTGCCATGGATATTTGTAGTGGTTCGGAATCCACTTTAAACTGTAAGTCCTATTCCAATATGACTGTAGAGCGTTGGACGTAGGTCTGACAATCCTACCCCCGTAAAAAGAATACATCTCCTATTTCGGAATCTGCCAGTAGGCAGACGGTCATGGTCCAACATGGACTGTAGTGGCGGGGGATTTAGTTAGTTAGTTTCTGTTTGATGAAAAATTCTCATTTTAAATTTAAAAATATTTCTGTTACAAAAACACATTTATGCAGCTATCTTTATTATTATTTTGTTAGGGTAATGTCAAATCATAAGTCGAAACCAAATATTTTGTCACATATTAATTTAAAAGATTTTTTTTTTTAAGTACCCATCAAATGAAATAAAAAAATCATTAAGACATGGTTATCTATTTTACTGACGAATCGACTGTATTAAAATATTTTAATATTCTTGTCCGAAAAAAAAAAGAACATTTCCAACAAATTATTTTTAAATTTCATTTTAAAACTTTAAGTACTAATATTTTGAATACCTTAATAATAAATTTTTTTTTAAAATTACTGTTCACTACATGTTTTAAACAAAATAAATTATTAATTTATTATTATTATTGAAATTGAATATTATTATGGAGGTGTGTGGATAATATTTGTTCAGATTTTTTTATAAAGATAAGTATCAATCACATACAGAACAACAAACAATAAGCGCTCTACGTAACCCGGCAGCTACCGAGAAAGATTCATTGAAATCCATTACAAAAATAGTAATCATAAACACTAGTAATTTCGGCAAAAGTTTAGAAATTCTCGCCAACATCACAAATTATACCACCAAATTAATAAAAGTGCCGCTATTTAATGATACATGCATGCAAGATCGTAAACACAGGGATAATTAATAAGCACTACATGTTTAAAAACATGTGTGGATAAAATTTTTCTATATTTTTTTGTAAAGCTAAGTATCGTAATACTAAGTACCTACAGAACAACAAAAATAGTTCCATGTAACCCGACAACTACAAAGAAAGATTCACTGAAAACCCTCCAAAAAATAATTAGAATGTTATTAATTATAAGCATTTCTAATTTCTGTAACATTTTAGAAATTCTCGCCAACATCACAAATTATCCCGCCAAATTATTACCTAAAAGTGCCACTATTTAATGATACACGCATGTTGGTAAACATACGGGTAAATAATAAACATTTAAAAAGAAATTAATAAATAATTTAATTATAAATATATAAAATGAAAATAGTTACTACTTATTTAAAACAATAAAACAATTAAAGTTAACAATTTTTATTTAAAATGCATGCAAATTAAGTAATAGCTAAAGTTTTTAAGTTTTCTTTCTTATAAACTGAACCATATAACCTATAAAATTAATATTTAGATATTATACTTATACAATACTATTTTTAACAGTATTAAAATTTTTAATTTGTACAAAAATTATTTTTAAATACTAGAAATGTTTCTTTAAACTTTGATGAAATAATATATGCATAACCTTTTATTTTTAAATCTTCTTTTTAATAATATTCAAAATGCATGTAATCGGTAAAATTATGAACATGCATATTAGAAATAGTAAAAAACACATGACATAGTAGCAACACAATTATAATTTCTAATTAAAAAAAAGATTAATGTTACTGCCAACTTTTTAAAAACAATAACAAAAATATTTATCGAATATTACCTATATTAAAGAATCAGAAATACCTCTATGCAACAAATGTGTTAAGCAATGAATCACTGAAATAAAATCAATATTTTTATGCAAGAAAACAAGAATCAGGCTGAAATAAAATACGGTAAGAAAACAAGTCTTTCACTGTAAGTCAGATATCAGATTTTCATATCATGCTGCAATTCATTCACACAATTCAAGCTTATCAAATGCTGAGCAGGCAAAACATTGAAAGAGTTCCGTTTCTCAAGTCAGCAAAATTGCGAAACAACTTAGACAAAATGGCTACAAAGTTTATGCTTTCAAAAAAAAAACCCACCATGAGTGGAATATATAAATTATCGAATAAAAATATACAAAAAAAAAAATCTGTTTTAAGGCGGGAACGGGAAATGATAAAGGGAATTTCCTTATTTGAAAACTGATAAGGAAATCTTATCCTTACTTTGGTGGATAACGGCAATCGAAATATCATTTACATTTGAAGTTCTGTTAAGTTTTTGCAAATCATTAAATAATGCACAGTGAACTATTTTACAGAAAATAAAAAAAAATTGCTATTGATTGTTTATTACTTGAATGTGAATAATGAATAATTAAAAATAAAAAAAAAATGTAAAAGTGTAAAAATAAGTGTAAAAAGTTTTTTTTCAAAATAAGTAAAAATTTTTTTTTTTTTAAATGAAAAATTATTTATTTAAAAATGAAAAAACGCGTATTTATTTAAAAATGAGCAAACTATAAATTATAATATATATATATATATATATATATATATATATTGTTGCGTCGAAACCCAGGTCCCCGTGCATAGGGGAAGTCAACGCCCTATGTCCAGTAAACATCCTGTCGATGGGGGTGTCTGGCAGGGGGTGAGATGACGAGAGAGAAAGGAATGTAAGAAAGGGTGAGTTGAACTACTGAAACCAAAGAGAGTGGTTGTGTGGCTAGTCCATCCTCGAGTGTGATGGTGGCCTAAATAAATGAGTTCAATAAGTGTAAACCCCATAGAGAGGGTTGTGTGGTCAGTTCATCCTCGAGTGTGATGGCTGCCTAAATAAAGGAGATTAATTAATACAGTCCACATCAAGTGTTTTGTTGAGTTTATTTGTGTGTGATCGAGCTATCGAACATATATATTATCAAAAACAACAGTCGGTTTTAGGGTTGATCATTTAAATTCGAAGTACAATTAAGTTTTGCAAATCATTAAATATACAAAGTGAACTATTTAAAAAAAAATTTATCTATTGATTGATTATTATTTGAATGTTAATAATAAATTGATTATTATTTGAAGTTTAAAAATAATTAAGTGAAATTATTATTGTTATTTTTTACTTGCCACAAAATTAGTTTGTTGAAATGAAATAAAAAAAAGCGTATTTATTTAAAAATAAACCCAGTCTGCAAAAGGTAATTATTCTAGAAAAAAAAAAAAAGGAAAATACGAGAAATAAACTAGAATTTTAATGGTTTATAAACACACGGGTAGTTAATAAACATTTAAAAACAAATTAATAAATAATTTTAACTATCAATAATTATAAAATAACTACTTATTAATAAAAATTATCAATTATTTAAAAATATATGCAAATTGAGTAATTGCTGACGTTAGAATTTTTTTTTTTTTTTTTTTTTAATAAACTGAACCATATAACCTATAAGGGTTGTATTTATAAATTATTATACTTATACAATATTATATCTTTTTAAAATATAAAATTTTTAATTCGGAAAAATTATTTTAAATACTTGAAACATTTCTTAAAACTTTGATGTAATAAAGAAAGAATTCGAAATTAAAATTGACATACAATTTCCTAATTTCGAAAAGTATACTAATTGTGTTCAAAAAAAATTCTGTTAATAATTTATCAATATCGAAACATAAAAAAACAGTTTTATAATTATATTTTTTATACATTAAAAAATTATATTTTCATTTGTGAATAGCAAAATTGTGAATGAAAAATAAAGTAATGCATAGTTTTCGTTTTTTTTTTAAATGTAAGTCAACACTGTTTAGAAAATCAGCCACCATAGGAAATTTCAATTGATTTTCCAAAACAATAATTCTGATAAATTATAAAACAATTCTCTAAACCAGTGGGGTACGACCAGGTGCACTGGCGTGTCCTTGAAAATTTCCAGATGCTCCCTTCTGGTATTCTACAGAAATAAATGTTTAAATATAAAAATAAATATAGTAACTCTTGTCAGTTTTCCCGTTCAAAGACTTTCATTATCAACAACTAATCTTTCGGTTGGCTTTTTATTTTTCTTCTTTCCTCACATAAAAAAGTGACAAATAGTAATAATGAGCCACAGAATGTTTCCTAAAAGCTAGGGATATTAGCGTCTATGTGATTTTCAACGTTAAAAAAATTCCCATTGCCGCCTATGAGACTCCGCC
The DNA here is from genome assembly GCA_021605095.1 of Caerostris extrusa. Lineage (NCBI taxonomy): Eukaryota > Metazoa > Arthropoda > Arachnida > Araneae > Araneidae > Caerostris > Caerostris extrusa. Next base: position 156,811 of record BPLR01008683.1, on the reverse strand, counting down.
ATCTATAAGTTGTGGAGTTGATCATTTAATATTAATTGTTGAAGAAGAACAAGTACATTGATCGTGGATTGAGAATTAAACATAAGAAATTGTCTCTTGAAATCTTCTTTAAAAGAAGAATAGCTATCAATATCTCAAAAAGTTTTGATAATTTTACTACAATACTTTTTACTTTTCAGCGTCATATTTGTATGAATTAAAATTTTCTTCCTAATTCGCATAAATGTGACACTGATAGATATTTATAGTTGACGAGAAAACGATATTTTACCTTTTAAACACATGCCCAAACATTGAAGACATCGCTAGGACAGTTCAGGCTTAAGTTTCTCATAAACAAAAGAATAAATAAACTAAAGATGCGTTACATTTTATTTTTTATTGCATTTATTTATTATGTAATATTTCACTTAACTGTTATAACATATTTCTCAGAAATTTCTATATAGATATAATACTACAATTATTTGCACATTTATTGTGCCTGCAATTATTTATAGGATTTATATGCGCCCCATCTTCAAAAAGTTTGCGCATCACTGCTCTAAACTAAAACTACCAGATTAAATTAAATAAGTAATAGAAATAATCAATAAATGATAAAAAATTACAAGTGAAAGGGTCATAAATAACATCTTCAAACTAATTTCATCAATATTGTAACATCCAATTAAACTATATTCAAAAAAATAATTCAGCTCCATTTTAATTATAAAATCACACACCTCAATTATCTCATTAAGCCAGACAAAATTTTTTATATAACAAAATAAATACGAATAGTTTTTTTTTTTTAAAAGGATCTTTTAATTTTTGTATTAACCTTTTCCAATATCCAAATATTAAATTCTAAAGGGTTTTTTTTTTACCTGAATATTTATTTCTTTACAAATTATATCGTCCAAGACAATAAACAGTAAAAGAAATATTTTCCATGTTATACTTTGAAAAAACATCCTTTTAATACATTATCATCCATCAGTGAATGCATATTAAGCAAAATAAATAGCATTAAGTTGAAAGATAATGCTGGTATCTTAATTAAACCGGGTGAGACATTTGTACAAAAAAAGTACAAAAATAAACCCATTAACGCAACAAAAAAAGCTAAGAAAACATAAAAGTGTTTACATAGGCAGCCGAAAATCAATACAAAAAAAAAAAAAAATATTTAATGCATTTGAGAATGGAAAGAAAAAGAAGAAAAATTCGAATATTCGAAATTTTTAAATGGAATTCAGGCACGCCATATTGTTTTATATTCCTTTCATCGATTCTCTTTGACTCAGGGGAAATTAAATACAGTTACTGGAAAATTGTGAAGACTGTCTCAGGCGATGGGCTCTTAACTCATCTTTTATGTGCGATTTGAAATTTTTTTATTTCATTGTATAGGACTGGAATAAGAATAAATTTTTCTGGAAATATGGAGGTGCATTCGAAATGAAAGAGAAATACTACGGTAACAAAAACAAAAGACTGATAAATCGTGTAAAATCGACAAATAAAATAAAAAACTGTTTTTATTTTTTGTTGTTTAAAAGTTTCTCATTTCGTATAATAACTTATTTTTCTAAAGCATAAAAGCATTCAAATGATTTGAGCTTATCGAAAAGATAACAAAAATTGTGAAATAACAAACTTCTGTTCAAAATGATGAATAGAAATTTGAAAGGTTGTAAAAATATTTTTGCAAATATTTATGCATTTTCTAGTCAGACTTACACTTTAAGACATGTAAGCAATTTTTATAAAATTATTGCTTTAAAAAAAATATTAGTAACTAATTGCATGTTATGAACAATGCTTCAAAAATAAGTGTAAAAAGAGAGGAAATCTTCACTGTATTGATGAGAAAATGAGAGCGTACGCTCAAAAAATCTATGCCTATTTCAAGACATCGCTAGGACACTTCAAGCTCATGGTTTTCATAAAAGTTGTTGTGTCTAATTCTCAGTGTTCTGCAATGTGGGATGGTCATTCCATGAGTACTCTACTCATGAAAGGAAGGAAAGCAAAAGCAGCTTCTGTTGTGATAGAGCACCCGTAGTTAGAAGTCTGGCCTCTCCCGTGTCGATGAAGGAGGAGGGCAGTGCCTTCCGGGAGAACTTTTAGGGCGAACTACAACGCATTTGAGTATCGTACAGGAGAAGACCCCGGAAACTCCCACCAGATAGTCCGACTCACGAGGCAGAAATGCCGAACATCACAAACGTTATCGAATCTTCATGTTTTTAAACAGTGTCTACAACAATGTTGCCAGCGGATTGAACTTCAGCCCTAATGCACGTTACCACTGAACCACAAGTTGGGCTCATAAACATTATAATAAATAAACTTAAGGTGCGTTTCATTTTATTTTTTATCACATTATTTGGTTTCTGTAATATTTAACTGAACTATTACAATATATTTCAATTTTGTATTTAATGCAACTACAATTATTTGTGACTGGCCACACTAAGAGACAATGGAGACGAGAAGACATATACCCTTTGTCATTGTTCGGCCATCGCGTCTCCCTCTCATCTGATCGATTGCATTGGTGCCTCTGTGAGGCAACTGTCAGAATGAGGGGGAGGACCGTTTACGATCTATTGATGCAGCATGATCTACTGGACTTGGTTTAGGATTCTAAATCAAGGGATAAGCAACAACAACAACACAATTATTTGTAGAATTTTAAATCCGCCCCGGCTTTAAAAACCTTCAAAATCACTGCTCTAATCTAAAACTACCAGATTAAATTAATTAAGTAATAGAAATAATTAATAAATGGCAAAAAAATACAAGTGAAAGAGTCATAAATAACATCTTCAAACTAATTTCATCAATATTGTAACATCCAAATTATACTATATTCAAAAGAAAATTCAGTTCCATTTAAATTATAAAAAAAATTATACACCTCAATTATCTCATTATACCAGAAAGATTTTTTTATATAACAAAAATAAATAAGAATAGTTTTTAAAAGGATCTTTTCATTTTTGTATTAATCTTTTCCAATATCCAAATATTAAATTCTAAAGGGTTTTTTTCTTTACCTGAATATTTATTTCTTTACAAATTATATCGTCCAAGACAATAAATAGTAAAGAAATATTTTCCATGTTATACTTTGAAAAAAACATCCTTTTAATACATTATCATCCATCAGTTAATACATATTAAGCAAAATAAATGTTATTAAGTTGAAAGATAATACTGGTACCTTAATTAAATCGGGTGAGACATTTGTACAAAAAAAAGTACAAAAATAAACCCATTAATGCAACAAAAGCTAAGAAAACATAAAAGTGTTTACATAGGCAGCCGAAAATCAATACAAAAAAAAAAAAAAAAAAATATTTAATGCATTCGAGAATGGAAAGAAAAAGAAGAAAAAAATTCGAATATTCGAAATTTTTAAATGGAATTCAGGCACGCCATATTGTTTTATATTCCTTTCATCGATTCTCTTTGACTCAGGGAAATTAAATACAGCTACTGGAAAATTGTGAAGACTGTCTCAGGCTATGGGCTCTAAACTCAACTTTTATGTGTGATTTGAAGTTTTTATTTCATTGTATAGGACTGGAATAAGAATAAATTTTTCTGGAAATATGGAGATGCATTCGAAATGAAAGAGAAATACTATGGTAACAAAAATAAAAGGCTGATAAATCGTGTAAAATCGACAAATAAAATAAACTGTTTTTATTTTTGTTGTTTAAAAGTTTCTCATTTCGTATAATAACTTATTTTTCTAAAGCATAAAAGCATTCAAATGATTTGAGCTTATCGAAAAGATAACAAAAATTAAAATAACAAACTTCTATTCAAAATGATGAATAGAAATTTGTAAAGTTTGTAAAATTATTTTTGCAAATATTATGTATCGTTTTAGTCAGTCTCATATTTTAAAACATAAATATTTTTACATATTTAAAACATAAATATTTTTACACAATTATTGCTTTAAAAATATTAGATAACTAATTACATATTATTAAAAATGCTTTAGAAAATATATAGAAATATATGAATGTTGCAAAATTTTTATCAGAATATAAATCTTTACCAATACCTGATTTTTGTTGTGGTAAATTGGAGAGTTAAGAAATTATCAGAAAACAGAAACACGAAATGGAAATGGAGACCTCCTTACAGCAATCGTCTCTAATGTGGGGTACTCGTAACGTAGGGAGTACGTCAAACACGTAGGCATACGATTATTTATTAATGTATAGTATTAGCCTGCATCACGTGACTGCAAGTTTCTCTCATTGATCGACGTATTTGGTTTCAGTAGCATCTGGGGAGCTCAACATCATAAATGCATCGCCTTTAAAGTGCATACGTAGAAAGATATGGGGGACATATACATATTAAAAGGATACAACTTTTAGTTATTTTCCACCTAGCGGTCGCGATCAAAAAGTTTGGAGACCGTTGCTCTAGAGGTCGTAGAAGGATTAAGTATGAAAATGGAACAAATAAAGATTTTTACATAATAGCTCATAATCCTGCATTAACTATAAGTATAGTTTTCTAAATTTTCTTATCCTGTCTTCCTTCTTTATGCTATCATAACTTTATTTTATAAAACCTACAACATCGCATGCACTTGAAATTACTATCGCCCCTTTCGAAAGCCTCGCTGCAACCTAGAGGTCGCATAGCCTTTTTGAAAACCAAATGCTTTCAAATAAATCTTACAATTTTACAATTATTTTTAAAGTATTATGTTAAAATCACAACTGCAACACAAAAATAACTAAAATAATCTCGGAGTAAACGTCAGATATTCTTATCAATAATCAATTTTTTCCCTTCAATAACAATTATGAATAATAGATAAATAGTAAAAAATAAATAAATAAAAAAAAAAATAAAAATAGTAAATTGAAAAGTTTTTATTTATTTATTTGTTATTTTTTACAACTGCAAATATAATAAAAGGCTTTGAAATAATAGAAGAAATGACTGTCCTAAAAATAATTACATAATGCAACAATTGTCAAGATAAATTATTTTTCCAGAAAGTATTTTCTTTTGTATTAAGATAAAAGCAATTTTTCTTTTTTTTGAAATTATCCTTTTTTAAATCTTATCGCTTTCCCTTTAATTCTCGTGGTTTTATTATAATTTCCAAATTGCGCATTATTTAAAGATAATAAAAATTTTAAAGTAACCTTTTTTTCCTGCATGGCAGATTAGGAAGGTTTGACGTTTTGAAACTTAATTTATCATTTACAATAAGTAATTTATCATTTAATAATGATATCATTTAAGTAATAAATCATTTACAATATGATTACTTAATTTCGAATATTATTTTTATCTGAGAGATGCAACAGAATGAGTTTAGTTTTTTTTTTTTTTTTCCATATTAAATGAAATAAATAATAAATTAGCAAGACATAAAAAAAACACAGAATAACTCTAATTGAAAGATTTGTTCTTAATTTTCAAATAACTTTTTACTCAAGGCAAGTAAATAAATACTAAAATGTTTATTTTTAACTCATGAATTTGAGATTTCCCAATCGTAAGCAAAGAGTTAAACAATAAATAAATAATTTATATTTCATGTATTTCTGCGTAAGTTTAAAAATTCAATTAGTTTGTTACCCATGGCTTTATTGGAACTCAATCCATACTAATTTAAACCACTTACCGTAGAAACCAAAAGAGCATAGTATAAGCAAATCAAAATTACAAAGGAAAAGATCAAACATTCGTAACAAAAACGACCAAGAGGCCTTAAAAACAGTTAAAAACAAGTTAAATGTTTTAAATGTTAAATTCTTTTTAAATATTTATCCTTAAAAGCTACTTCTAGCTTTTAAGGGGTAAATATTTAAAAAAGCTAAAGCACCACAATAAAAGGCCGTGTGGTCAGGACATGTTTTTTTTTTTTTTGCCTTCCAGGAAAGAGTGCACAAATCATCATTATGTTGTAAGTTAAGAGTCCGGTCTCGAGCAAGCAAGTAGATGGGTCTTATTAATTTTCTCTGTCTTACATAAAATACATATATCAGAGTTCACAATCTCCATCTAATTATTATAACAGATGAGATGTCTATTTTTTTAAAAATACTTTGAACTCAAAATCCAAAAAAAGTCTGTTTTAAAAATTCGAATTATGTTGCAACATTACAGCAGAATTTCATGACTGAAATGTTCTACATCTCTTTTACCAAATTCAATTACACAATTAATTTTCAACTTGCCAACAATAATTTGTCATGGCACATATTTATAGGTTATAGTAAATAAATATGCTGGCATGAACGACTATGACTGAACTGAATAGTGAGAGACTGTGGTAATAACCATTTTTCTTAATATCACCAATCGTAAAATTCTACTGAAAGTATTCTATTAAATTCAATTCATACAATAGTAATTGGACTAGTTATTCCGTAATAGTCTACTGAATAATAATCATTAAATAGAGACTGTGGTAATAACCTTTTTCGTAATATCACCAATTGTAAAATTCTACTGAAAGTATTCTATTGAAATTCTATTTATACAATAGTAATTGGACTAGTCATTCTGTAATAGTCCGCTGAATAGTAATCATTAAATAATAATAGTTAGCATGAAATAAAATTTTAACACAACATTATTATATTACATGCCCGATTCGTGGTCCAGTGGAAACGTGCGCAGCTAGGGTACAGGAGGATTGAGTCAAAATCAAATCCGCTGGCGGCATTGTTGTAGTCGTTGTTTTCAGAAACAAGGAGCCTCAATGGAAATTCCAACAACGACGTAGAGCCTCAAACATTGATAGTTAGGCTGTTTGGCGGGAATTTTCCAGGTTTTCTCTCATCCACATGCAACCTTCAGAAGATAGTTTTCATCTTTATAAAGCAACCAACTTAGTTGTAAGTTCCAACTTGTAGAAGGCATTGTCCTTCCCTTCAACACCCTTCCGGTAGGCTGCCCGTATCCTTCAAACTCACTTATGTTCTACCCTCAACTTTCTAACTTGTAGGGGGCTACATAGCACTAGGTACGGGGTAAAGTGTGGAGAAACAATATAATAAGAACATAAACCAGATTCAATAGCCCCAGAAATATGCCAATTTTCACTAACCATAATCAAACCACGAATCAGAAGTTAAGCCATGATATTATAAAACATCTGTGGGAACATTAAGAACATTAGCTCTAGGAATCATTAGAGTCATTAGAAGCCACAGAAATCAGTAGAATCACCATCAAAAACTGTAATAAAATCAGTTTTCTATTAAAAAAAATTTCATCTACTGTATTCACTCTGCATTCTAGTTTATATACAACAAAATCGTTTGTTTTCACCTTTATATTGAATTTATAACGCCCATTTCATGGATTTCATCAAAATGCAGACCATGAACTTGTTCAGGAATTTGTAAAGATTCACGCAATTTTTTTCTGAAGCTCTAAAACACAGATTTCTGTCCACAAATCACAGTTTATTTGTCAGTTTCACATTTTTAGAGACGACATAGGACTCACAGCAAAACGACATTGCGTACACATGACAAAAATAATCTTTAAATTTTGATCCTTATAAAATATTCCTCATGAAATAAAATAAAATCCACAGACGCTTCATAAATTCTCTTTAAAAAAAAAAAAAAAAAAAAGGGGCTCTTACATGAGAATGAACAGAAGAAAAAACTTACCTCATAAATTATTATTTTCACTCATAAAAGAAAAAGCATAGCATTAAAGCACAGGAAGATTGTATCAAATCAACTGAGTTATTAAATTGAAAATCGATTTGAAAGTAATATGAGAAACGATAAAATTATTTCTATGTCGCATGGTTTCAGCAATATATCAAATGAAACTCTTAACTTATTTTATTTGATAGACATCAAATTTAAACCTCCATAAAGATATAGAAACATTTTCAGTTGGTACTTATCATAAAAAAAGCACTTTAATAATTAAATTTATAAGCTATTATAGCCTTTTAATATTATATAAAGCTAAAACAAATTTTTAAAACAGATTAACGGGTAGTAAAATTTTGCCTTTATCAAAAACGGTTATTCCGTACAACATTAAAATGTATGTTAAGAAAATAGTGACTTATTACTTTTTAAGAGTTCTTTTCATGAAATTCAATACTTCAATGCAATACTATCATCATAATAAATAAAGCTGTTTTATAATTCTTACTTCTATGATCTAGACTCAGATTAGTTAGGTTTTTTTTATATTTAGGGGTTATACGTACAACATTAAAATGTATGCAATATTTAGAAAGAAGTGGCTTATTATTTTATATGTAATATTCTTTTCTTTAAATTCAATACTTCAATGCAATACCACCATTATAATAAATAAAGCTGTTTTATAATTCTTATTTCAATGATCTAGACTCAGATTAGGATTAGAATAACAACCGTTTTAGACAATGGCTTTATAAATGGGAGAAATAAAGAGAAAAATAAAACTGATAATTAGTCAAATTAACTACACTTATATATTAGTCAAATTAACCACACTTATACACTTATATAAATGTAATTAATAAATCAATTTTCCATAACAGACTTCAACAGAAATTTGAAAATAATAATTTCCAGTAAGGATTTTCATAAAATGTTTCAAAAACACAAAAATATGCGTAACCATGAATCTAAAATAGCACACAACAAATGGCAAATGAAACAAATAATGAAGATAGTAACAGATTTAATTTTTAAAAAAATAAATTTTAATGAAATTAATAAGGGAAAAAAAAAAAAAAAAAAAAAAAAATATCATATTTTTTAAAAAAGAAGAATTCTAAACTCTCACTTAATAATTTTAATTTTTGCTTTAGCTAATTAAAACAATTATAAAAATAGCTAATGACTTATTTTTGTAATAACTGTTTGATATTAATTATAAAATCAATCAGAATTGTAGTGATATTAAATACAAAATCAATAATAAGTTATATTAATTGTAATTAAAATCAATAATAGTTAAATTAATTGTAATTGATATTATCAACAAAATCAAAATAAATTAAATTCAAAATTAATCAAACACCAGACTCAAAAAAATAAAACCTTCAGTATAATAATAATATCCAAGTAGAGATTGCTATGCATAAAAGGTGAGATAAATGTCCAAATTAAAACTACAACAAAAGTATAAACAATATGCACCAAAACAATTAAAAAATATACCAATTAAATTACATTCAATCTTAAATAAATATTGCTTTATCAGATATATTATCAAATGAAATTATTAATCCACATTAGTATGCTAAAAGGTAAGCTTCTGACCCTATTGATTCATTGACAAATAACACTGCACTATAAACATTCAGTACATGTAATATAGAAAGTCAAACAACATGGTTTGGTCATTTATTAGCCATTTGCGTTATGAAAAGGGACCTTGGCGTGATTTAATACATTATCTCGCCAAAAAAGGAACACATAATTCAACCTTCAGTGATTAATCTGAGAAAATACGTATAAAGAGTAACAAATAAATGAAACTATAACATGAAAAAATTAACAAAAATTTTTGAAACAAACGCAGAGCATCTTTTAGGTTTAAAAACTTATTTCTCTCCACTAACTAATTTTTGAGTTTAGTATTTCCATTACTGAATCCACTTAGTCAAATATACACAGTAATCTTTAATAGTGTTTCTTTCCTGAAATGACTGTAATAATTGAAAAATTTTTCTTCTGTTTTCCTCATGTGAAATCTTTAAAGAAACAAAAAAATGAAAAAAATACAAAAATCATTTTGTGAAAGTGAAATTGATTCAAGGAAAAAAAAAAAAAAAGAAACTACATAACGGTTTGATAAACTCTGACGTCAGAGAAAGGTAATTATTTTCGATTTGAATCATCACATGGTCGTCTTGAATAGCCATTTAACAATCTTATTTAGAAAGACAGAAAGAAAAGAAAAAGTTTTGATTAAAATAACTTGCGCAATCCGAAGTTTTACATATTGTATTGTATGGTTATAAAATTTCAAACAAAATACTATAACAATCAATTTCATATAAATTGATTCGACAATATTATTAATAATCAATAAATTTAAGAGCCATTGAAACAGGAGTATAAAAAGGAAATAAAATAACATTTCGCTAAACTTTTCTTTCACCATAGTAATTTGAAAATTGTAACTAAGAGAAATGTATAAATAAGACGCATAATGAGAAATAAAGAGAGGTTTAACTATTATAAGAAAGGCATAAGAAATGCATAAATAAGAGAGATTTAACTGTTTATTTCTATTTATTTATACAAGTATGCATATTAAACTTATTTGATATGGAGGAACTAATTATTACAAAATAAACCAGAAAAAATTAAGAGTCTATTAAAATGAATTCCAGAAAGAAAAGAAAATCTGGCCATGGCGACTAAAAATATTTTGATATCATGAAAAATATTATTATAGTGATTTGATTTGGAGGAACTAATTATTACAAAATAAACCAGAAAGAATTAAGAGTCTATTAAAAAGGAATTCCAGAAAGAAAGAAAATCTTGCCATGACGACTAAAAATATTTTTAAATCATGAAAATATGAGTCTGTTAAAATGAATTCCAGAAAGAAAAGAAAATCTTGCCATTACGATAAAAAAATATTTTGAAATCATGAAAAAATAATATTATACTGATTTGATTTGGAGGAACTAATTATTACAATATAACCAAGAAAAAACATAATCTATAAAAATGAATTCAAGAAAGAAAAGAAAATCTTGCCATTACGATAAAAAAATATTTTAAATCATGAAAAATAATATTATACTGATTTGATTTGGAGGTACTAATATTACAAAATAAACCAGAAAAATTAAGAGTCTACTAAAATGAATTCCAGAAAGAAAAAAAATCTTGCCATAACGACTAAAAATATTTTAAAAATCATGAAAATATCAGAGTATTTAAACTGATTTGAAAGAAAAGACTAATAATCACAAAATAAAATCAGAAAAATATTAGAGTCTACTAAAATGAATTCCAGAAAGAAAAGAAAAAAATCTTGCCATGACAACTAAAAATATTTTAAATCATGAAAAATATTAGAGTCTGTTAAAACGAATCCCAGAAAGAAAAGAAAATCTTGCAATGACGACTAAAAAATATTTTGTATTATACTAATTTGATTTGGAGAAACTAATTATTACAAAAATAAAAGCACAAAAATTAAGAGCCTTTTAAAAATGAATGCCAGAAAGAAAAGAAAATCTTGCCATGACGACTAAAAATATTTTGAAATCATGAAAAATAATATTCTGTATCCCTAAATTTAGCTTTTTCTGTATATATGCATATTAACATCCCAGAATGACCTAATATTATTAAATTTTATTCTTTTTAGTCATTGTTTGTAGGAAATAACAACTTAATTACGTAAATCGTCTCCTTAGAGAAAGAAAAAATACAAATACCCATATTCCATGTACAGGTAAATTTCTAGGGCATCAGAATTATTCATAAGGCTAAAAACTACGGTTGAAAATAAAGAGGTCAAAAATGAAAGAAGATGCTGGTAAATCTGCTATTTCAGAAAATATGTCCAATAATTCTAGTACTAACCACTCTTTCAATAATTGAAACTTGTCAAACATTTTATAAGAGTGTCATACTACCTAAACTTTTCAAGAGACAGGTCGAGAGTTTTGGAATTTTTCTGGCATGAATCCAAAGTGGCGGCATCTGCAAAATAGAGCTTTTACTTGTGTCGTTCGATAGCGGTGACAATTAAGCAAGACCGTTGTTGATCGAAGGCGAAATGAGTTTTAAGTGTCATGCACCCACTGTTCGGTTGATCCCTTGGGAGTTTACCAACATGGTGACTTGCTCATCCTTTTTAATAAGCTTAGAATGCTACTGAAGATAAACAAATAAAAAAAAGGAGTGTTTAAATTGGATTTATCGATACGTGTATGTTCTTACTTACCTTTGAATAGGTTAAGCGCTTCTATTAACATAATATTTTGAAGAAGAAAAAAAAAAAAATGTTTTTGAATATATTACGTCTAAATTTGTAATTCAGACAACTATATTTATCTTTGCAAAAGACTGTATTAACTTATTTATAGATTTATTTTTATTTTAGACTTATTATTATTAACATTTAACATAATATTCCGAAGAAGAAAAAAAAATGTTTTCTGAATATATTACCGCTAAATTTGTAATTCAGACAGCTATATTTATCTTTGCAAATGAGTGTAGTAAATGTTTAAAAAATAAAATGGAAAAAAACAAACTTAGTTTAGAAATAACTCAGAAATGAACTATAAATAATTTTAAAAAATTATTCTAACTCATAATAAAAGTAAAATTAATTTTACTACCAATTACTTATTGTAATCACGATTATGTTAATTTATAAATATGAAATAGCCAAAAAATATAAAAAATTATATTTAATGAATAATAAATGTTAGACTAATTTTATTGTCGATGACCACGATAGACTTTATTGATGAATATTACTGATGACGATGGAAAATGTAATGGTGACAATATGTTTATTTTTTATAAGTAAAATACATTTATATTTAAGGGGCCCTGGTGCTCTTGAATTTTCAAAAAATTGAATTGTTTGAAAATTACTGTTATATGTACACCGTATATATTGTTTCCTGTATATCCTTTAAGAATACAGCCTGAGTAAAAACTTTAAGGCCAGTAAATATTTTTGAGAAAATGTAAAATGAAATAAAAGGGATTCAAATAATATTAATTATTAAAGTTCATTGATAAGAAATAAATGCTATAAACATAATTTGTAAATACATAATTATGAGAAACATGTGGTTATTTACAAAGTTAGTATTTCTGCCTGAGTAAAAACTTTAAGGCCACCAGTCATTTTTTAAAAATAAATGTAATATAATCGTAATTATCATTGCAACTACTAGCTTGTGACAACGCTGCAATTTTCATATTTGTCATATGTTTCTTCGAAGTATTTGTGATCTTTGTGAAGATGGCGAAGGGTAAGAAGTTAACTGATCGTGAAAGAGGACAAATCGAAGCTTTGTCTTCAACAGGAATGAGTAGTCGTGCTATTGCGATAAAGATAGGAAGATCAAAGACTGTAGTCAACAATTTTTAAAAATTGAAAGAGAATTACGGTAAAAAGAATACTGGGGGAAGACTTATTTTTGTCCTCGCGTGATGAAAGAAGAGTTTGCCAACTTGCATCTACTGGAAAGTACTCAACCAGGAAACTGATTTTCGACAGGCTTAAAAGTTCGTCAAAAACGATTTTATAACACAATTAGGGTCTGAAGACTACAGAGACACAAAATAGAGCGTTTCAAGGGAAAGTCATGACCTGGGACAACCAATGGATAGAAATTTTTTTCTAACGAAAAAAATGGAATTTGGATGGACCAGATGGCTGTTTCTACTGGCATGATATAAGAAATGAAAAGAAATATTCTCCAAGCGCCAATTAGGTGGAGGATCTGTCATGACTTGGGGCTGTTTTTCTTACGATGGTGTGGGCTCAATATTCGTTTCAGGTTAAATTCACAAGGATACCAAAATGTCCTAACAAATCATTTTTGCCAAATGCTGAATGTCTTGCTGGAGAAAATTAGAAATATCAGCAAGACAATGCACCGATCCATTCTAGTAACAGCACAAAAATTGGTTCCAAGTCAACAATGTTGAAACTGTGAAATGGCCAGCTAGATCACCTGACCTCAACCCAATCGAGAACCTTTGGGCTGACTTAGCAAGAAAAGTTAATGCAAATGGGAGACATTTTTTACATCAAAGACAGAGCTGAAATCTACTATCGAAGATGAATGGTATAAAACCGACCCCACCCCTTTTTGTCAAAAACTCGTTTCATCCATGAAACAAGAATATGAAGTAATGCGAAGTAATGGCTCCTACACAACCTTCTAAGAATTTGTAATTTTTTTTTCTTATATGTTATTTTTTATGTTGGCCTTAAAGTTTTACTCAGGCTCAAATATTCATCTGTGTGTTCTGTAATATTTTCTAATAAAATATTTGCAAATTAATTTTTACTTTTTTTACTTTTATTTAAGCTCAATAATTATTTATCAAATGGTATTTTAATTCCTCAGTTTAAATGTTTCCATTTTCTCAAAAAATGTCTACTGGCCTTAAAGTTTTTACTCAGACTGTATTTAAGGGGCCTCATTTTCAAAAAATCGAATTGTTTGAAAATTACTGTTATATGTATATATATTGTTTCCTGTATATCCTTTAAGAATATACTGTTAACTTTTGCAATGATATTGACGGTATTTTAAGTTCTACAGCCCATTTAGCTGAGAATATGCTTACTTGTCTCATATTGAGAATATGCTTACTTGTCTCATATTGAGAATATGCTTACTTGTCTCATATTGAGAATATGCTTACTTGTCTCATATTGAGAATATGCTTACTTATCTCATATTGAGAATATGCTTATCTTAAACTTCAGACTCATTTATTTCGAAACTACTTTTTCCGCACGGTGTGAGGCAAAAAAAAACTACTTGGTCGATTCGTCTCAAATTTTACTATGTTATTCAGTACACCAATACCTATCACTGGAACTAAAAAAAAAACGTTTTTACGTTGAATACTTATTATATTTTAGATACAAAAATAAGGAAAAAAAAAGTCTGTTTTCTGCATGTAAATTTCAACAACACGCCATTTTGTCAATTTTTTTAAAAAAATTGTATTCTGGTTCCTGCGATAACTACACTCATAATTATCAGAAAATTTATTTCGTTGTTTTTTTTTTTTTTTGTTTACAGATAAGTGAAAAGAGTCAAAACTTGACCCACCACCCAGGTCGATATTTATAAGGAGGGCAACTTCAGCGTCACTCCTTAATTACTAAAAAGTTTTTTTTAATTATAATTTTTTTTGTATACCATTGAAGTGACTTAATATATCTATAAAGTTTGAATAACATTGTTCATTGTTTTCATTAAAAAAATCCTGAAAACTCGTCGAATTCACGGAGCCAGACCACCGGGTCCTTTAAATTACATTTATTTATAAAAAGCATTGATGTTAATAATAAAATTTAATAATAGATGGTATATTATTTAAATTACAATTATTAATAAATGATATATTATTTAAATTATTATTATTAATAAATGATAATATATTTAAATTACATTTATTTATAAAAACATTGATATTAATAATAACAATTAATAATAAGTGTTCGAACCAATTTTATTGTAGATGACGATAATTGAATATATTGCAGATGAATATTACTGATTACAAAGAAAAATGTGATGGTGACAATATGTTTGTTTGTGAACATTATTGAGTAAAAACATTTATATTTAAAATACACGTGTAAAAAACATTTGTATTTAAATAATGATAAATTAAAACCAATTTTACTGTCGATGACGATGATAGAATATATTGCTGATGAATAATAATGATGACGAAGGAAAAAATATAATGGCGACAATATGTTTATATTTGCACATTATTGAGTAAAATACATTTATATTTAAAATACATTTATAAAAAACATTTATATTTAATTAATAATAAATATTAGATAAATTTTACTGTCGATGACGATGATAGAATATATTGCTGATGAATATTAATGATGACGAAGGAAAATGTAATGACGACAATATGTTTATTGGAGAACATTATTGAGTAAAACAGATGGATATTTTCTTAACTATTGAAAATTTGCATAAAATTGACTATTTCCAAATAGGCTGGCATTATTTTTCTGTAGTTTTCAAATGTATATATTTGAAAAGTAATAGATAATAATGATTTCTTTCTTTTTGATTTCAGTTCATAATTAATTTCATTTTTTTAAAGTAGTTCATAATTAATTATGTTTTTTTCCATCTTATTTTCCATGATAGAAGAATCTATAATACTGGTATCTCTGAAACAGACGGCCATTAATCATATATGCCATTATTCATCTATGCCACAGAATGTCGAAACGATGCATAGTATAAAGCGATCCACATAAACTCTTTAATAACGGCTTAGACTGAAAATTTGTTTACCACAAGGAAGAATCATAACTTATTTTAGTAATAATTAATCTATTACTAATTTACCGATATCAATTAATACATCTTTGAATATATATATACATATATATATATACATATTTTAGTTATATAACAGCTGAAAAAGTATAAAAGCACCAAATTGAAAAAAAATAAGCAAAATATGTCTTTTTGAATTTCAAAGGATAATTTTTAAATAAAATGTTAGAATCAATCATGTGTTCCTTTAACATTTTAAAGTAAAAGAATCAGAACTAATAAAATCCATTCCATTATTGCTCTATATTAAAAAAAAATAACTTATTTAATTTTTTTTTTGACAACATTATCTTGATCTCAAAGATATTTTAACATTATACGTGCACATACATAAAAAAGAAAATTAATCACTTTACATGAAACATCTGTGAAAATTACCTGAATCCGAATTGCAGTACTTCACCCTGTCGCGGATCCTACGAGCGTACAAAGAATCCTTCATTGGATAATTCAGAGTCAAAAAACAATCGAAATTCATAGCATTCTATTACCACCACCACCACCACAACTTGTGCAACATTCATGGATCAAAATGTATATAAATTAAAATCATTTAAAAACTCAACACAATTAAAACATTCAGCGATTCACATCATCAAAAATATTTTTTAAAACAAAAATTGAAGAAAAGAAAAGAAAAGATCACACCCAATTATCTAGAAGATAAAACATTCCAGTTCGCTTAACTCCTTATACTCGCCACCACAGTCATTGTTCCCGCCACCAGCACACAAAGGAACTTTGCTCCATTGAGCGAACCGCGCAGTTTTGGGACCTCACAAAGTGGAAGTAGTCCCCCTTCAAAGTTTTGTTTGCAACCGTGATCGATACAGCAGCAGTGATGGCAAGTGGGGGCTCTTGGCAGGTTGCCCGTGGACAAGATGCTGAAAAGAAGCCCTCGGGCCAATAAAAGATTATGGCTCGCCCAGATCTAGACCCTTTTGCCAGAACTAGAAGTTTGCCAGAAAGTCACACTTCAGCATTCTGCTAAGTATTGGTTTGTAATGACATACATAGGACAAGCAGATTTCAGTAAAGGAGTTTCTGATCATTAACAAACCTCCCAAAATGGTATGGAATCTGTTTAATTATAATACACAAAATAAGAATAAAAGATTTTATAAATATTTTTCTGAGATATTCTTATTTTGAAAAAAACGAAGGCTTCACAAAAAATGGGTTAAAAAACTTTTCATTCTAAAAATAGGTCATAGATTACGGATAAGACACGGGTGATTGTGGGTACCACTGAAAGTTTTCTAAACTGCAAATGAAATTTTTGAAACTACGCATGCAACAAATTAGCCCCTCCTCAAAAAAAAAAAAAATGTTGCATTTTTTCCACAGAATATATTTATTTGAAAGATGGAGAAGTAAATATTTTCGAGAAAATTATATGCATTTTTGGGAATGTGTAATCTGAATTTTTTTGAAATGGTAACATAAAATTTTTGTAAGTAGTAGCGTTACATTTTGGCAGCTACAAATTTGCGAAAATTTACGGAAAGTTTGGACCACAATCAGTTCTAGGATAGAAGAGGTGGACAACACTTTGATTTCAAAATATGGCAGCTGAGTTCGAAACCAGACAAGTTAAACCTAATAGAAAGCAAAAGTTTCTTTGTCAGGGATGGCGACAATAAATCCATACGCCGGAATATTCTTCACATGAGTTCCAGGAAGAGGGAAGAAACATGTAAACCCTTTAGATGCCATCCTTGTAGCATCATAGTGCAACTCCTTATTGCCCATCGCCGTGCAACTCCTTCGTCGCCCATCGTCGTGCAACTCCGGGCAACAATGAATCTGTTAAAGATCTGCAGTTCAAGTAGCGAATGATTTAGGTGAAAATGCATGGCATTGAAGAACAACAACATTCCTATCATAAGAATGGGACTTTTGTTAAACATTTAGAAGTTCGAAATAAAAAATAATTTCTCTTTAAAATAAATAATTTTCTTTTTCTATCAGACTAATATATTTTTTCAAATATACAACATTATTTTCGATTGTTATATTAAGCTCAGTTTTTAATTGAAATATCGACTTGACTTGACTAGCTGCTTTGAGATCTGCTTTGCCCTTTACCTTAATCCAATGCTGTTAGGGCCTGAATGGCCGAGTTCTGGCCGATGACAGGTTTCCTTTGGACCTTAGTTTATCCAAAAACTGTAGGTCCCGGTTTAATAGGATCGTAGAGTTAACTCCGAAGTTCACAGATAGTAAAAATGAAACCAGCGCTTCAAGGCATCCAAAGGAACTACCAATCCTGTTAAAATACTAGAGTTAAAGAAGTTCACAGAAGTAAAAAAATGAAACCTTCATAAAGGAACTAATCTAAAACTCGAATGTTTATTGCCTATGACGGATTACAAATTCAAATTTTAAAAGAAAGGAATCGCTGCACATACTTTCCGGCAACCAAAAGAAAATAAATAAGATGGGTGAATTTGGAAAAGAAAGAAATGGATAAAATCGCAGATCAAATAAATTATAATATTTTAACAATTGAAGGATGGTTAGAAAATATGAAGTACAACTGTACATGAAATAAAAAATGAATAAAAAAAATAATCCCTAGAAAGAAAAAGTAGGATACCCCATAGCTTACAGGGTTACGAAACCTTTAGTAGAAATTGTAGTATCATTGCTGTCTTATAATATGCATCCTATGACATATCAAATATCTAAGAGTAAGAAAGAACTTTATATCTGAAAACACTTTGCAGTTTGTTTCTTGGTTCTATATACTGAAGTGACAAAAGTCATGGGATAGCAATATGCAAATTTTCAGATGGCAGTAGCATCGCGTAGAACAGGTATAAATGCGCAGTGCTTTCTGCAGAGCTTTCATTTCTGTTCAAGTTATTCATGTGAAGAGGTTTTGACGTGATGATGACCGCACGACGGGAATTAACAGACTTTTGAACGCGGAATATTAGTTGGAGCTAGACGCATGGGTCATGCCATTTCGAAATCGTTAGGGAATTCAACATTCCCAGATCCACTGTGTCAAGAGTGTGCCGAGAGTATGAAATTTCAGGCATAACATCCCACCGTGGACAGCGCAGTGGTCGACCGCCTGCACTTAACGACCTAGACCGGCGACGTCTGCAAAGAGTCGTAAATTCTAACAGACAAGCAACACTGCGTCAAATAACAGCAGAAATCAATGTGGGACGTGCAAGGGACTTTGTCTGTTAGAACTGTGCGGAGAAATTTGGCTTTCTTGGGCTATTCCAGCAGAAGACAGACTCGAGTGCCTTTACTGACAGAACGACATCGCTTGCAGCGACTCTCGTGGGCACGTGAGCATATCGGTTGGTCCCTAGATGAATGGAAAACCGTGGCCTGGTCCGATGAGTCACGATTTCAGTTGGTAAGAGCTGATGGTAGGGTTCGAGTGTGGCGCAGACCCCCACGAGGCCAGGACCCAAACTGTCAGCAAGGCACTGTTCAAGCTGGTGGTGGCTCCGTAATGGTGTGGGCTGTTTTTTCATGGCATGGACTTGGTCCTCTGGTGCGACTGGACCGAACATTGACTGGAAATGCTTATGTTCAGCTACTTGAGAGATCACTTGCAGCCATTCATGGACTTCATGTACCCAAACAACGATGGGGATTTTTATGGATGACAATGCGCCCTGTCACCGGGCCACAACTGTTCGCGATTGGTTTGAAGAACATTCTGGACAATTCCAACGAATGATCTGGCCACCTAGATCGCCCGACATGAATCCCATCGAGCATTTATGGGACATCATCGGGAGGTCTGTTCGTGCCCAAAAATCCTGCACCATCAACGCTTTCACAATTATGGACGTCTATCGAGACAGCATGGCTCAATATTCCTGCAGAAGACTTCCAACGACTTGTTGAGTCCATGCCACGTCGAGTTGCTGCACTTCGCCGGGCGAAAGGGGGGCCGACACGATATTAAGAGGTATCCCATGACTTTTGTCACTTCAGTGTATATTTCACACATTGAAAAGAAATGTGTTTCCGTAGTTTTGCAGATACGGCATAATGGAGATGAAATCAAACCAAATCTAAAGAGTTTAGAAGGATATATCTTTGTGCGAAACCTAGATAGAAATGTCTTCTTTTCGATGAGTAGGAAGAAGTCTTTGAGAATGTTTAATACCATCGAAATGACTGAATTCTTGAGCATATTTGCCACCTATCCCTACTCTGTTGCTTTTATCTGTGCTTCCCTTTTCTTGTTGAAATATAAGGTAGACAAATTCATAAAAAATTATTGGAAATCTCTGCCTGAAAAGAAAATAAGTATAAAAACAAAACTTAAAAAAATTCGGATTATTAATTCCTCATATTTGTATTTTAGAATTAAATCACGTAAATAAAAGAAGCAGGTTAATTCAGAAAATGGTTGGAAGTTTTAAATTATTTACAAAATTCACCAAGATGGTGAAATAAAATGTGACCTAATTACAAATATAGAAACTCTAAATAAACAATATAATTAATTTTAACATTTCTTATTTTTATAATATCTAATGATTCGTCGATTCATATGTTGTCAAAAAGTGTATTGTGTTTGGATATTTATTTATTTGTGGAAACAAAATTCCTCCATTATTAGTGTGCTCTTAAAATAATATGCAGTTAAGTATTCTAGTAATTTTGATACGGCTTAAAAATACAATTGTTTACAAGAAATGTCTATTTTAAATGCAATCTCACTTTGAGGTACAATGGTAAGTTAAGCTAACTATCTTGTATAAGAAAATTTTATTCCTGTTTGTGGCAGACGCTACAATCACCAGAGCCAATTGAAATTGTCGCAAGAATATACATATCTCAAGTCACCAGTCAGATTACTTCATTTGAAGAACTCTCCGATAGGATGCACTATATAAAGAAGTGGAATCTTAAATTGTCTTCTTGGAGCCAAATATCCCTTGCCCTTTTGAAAGTAAGCTCTTTGCGGTGCACCTTGTACAAGACAGAATACAGTGGGTACAAAAGTATTTGCATACTTACATTTTTGCTTGCAAATCATAAAATTAAGCATTAAGAAATACAAAAATTGGTATTGCCAAAGTAGAATAAGTTTAATCACCTAAATTAAACAGAAAAATACAATAATATAAATAAAAAAAAATTTTTTTGCAACAAAATTAAAATATCTCGTGTCAAAAAGTATTTGCACACCCGCATGAATACAAAAGAAATATAATATATAAGAAAATTTCAAATAACTAATATTTAGTATGCATTCCATTAGCATTTATTGCTGCTTGTAATCTTGCTGGCATTGATTTAATCAAATTTTCTGTAACAGTGGGGTCAATATTTGACACTCTTCAATAAGAGCTTGGTTTAAGTGCAGATTTGATTGAAATCTTCTTTTTCTTACTTTTAAATCCAAAGAATTCCACAAATTTTCCAAAGGACTTTAAGTCTGGTGATTGTGGTGGAGTTTCAAGTCTTCTGGGTACATTATAAAGCAACCACATTCGTGTTATACCGGCAGTGTGCTTGGGATCATTGTCTTGCTGAAAATAGTACGAATTACTGATACCCAATTTTATTGCACTTTGTGGCAAGTTATCTCGCAACACATCAATATAGGTTCGAGCTGTCATATTCCCATCAATGAAACACAAATTGCCAACTCCTTTGCTAGCCATGCACCCCCAAACCATAACAGAGCCTCATCCATGTTTAACTGTAGGTAATACATTTTTAGTATGGAAAGCAGTGCAAGGCTTTCTCCAAACTAATTTGCTGCCATCTGATTTAAAGATATTGAAATTACTCTCCTTGGAAAATATGACATTTTTTCCAGAAATCAATTGGCTTATTGATATATTTCTTAGCGAATTCGAGTCTCTTCAGTCTATTTCGTTCATTTATAAAAGGTTTTTTCCTTGGAGATATCCCATAAATTTGTGCATCGTGCAGGACATTTCGAATACTTTGGGCACTAATTTGAACTCCAGATGTTGAAGCGACATCATTGGCTAATGTTATCGCACTAAAAATGGATTTTTTGATGCCTCTCTTATAATTTTTCGCTTAATTCGCTGTGAAAGTTTCTTTGGGCGTCAGAACTCAAGTTATTTGATGTAGATCATCTTTCTTTGTGACGTTTTATAATGTACCGAACAGTAGAAAAGCAAACATTTACTTTTTTACCTATTTCTCGATAACGTAGGCCATTTTCACGAAGAGAAACAATTTTTCTCGCAACGAGATTGACAATTCAGATTTCTTAGGTGCCATCACAAATTGAAATCAACAATCAGCTGATAAAGTATCGACACTACCTCCTTTATAGTCGCCTTACGTTTGTTATTTACTGTGGGATGACTATCAAATAATTAGCAAAAAAATGCAAATTTCCTATAGTTGAGTTGAGTTGAGTGTGCAAATACTTTTTTGACGTAAGATATTTTAATTTTATTGCAAATTTTTTTTTTTTTTTTTACTTGTATTATTGTATTTTTTAAAAAATTAGTTTAGATGAATAAGGTTATTGTGTTTTTAAAATGCCCATTTTTTGTACTTTTAATGCATTTTTTATGAATTGTAAACAAAACTGTATGTGTGCAAATACTTTTTGTACCTACTGTATGCTACAATTCTGCGGTATGAAAAGCCAAGTAACAAAATCAAAATGGTCAGCAATGGAAAAGAAAGTATTTACAATAAATAAAGTACAAATAATAATGAATCGAAGAAAGTGAATGCAACGTAAATAAATGATAGAAGATTGCATTCCAAGAATACTGCAATTACACGGTGAATTTTCGCCGAAAATTCCTGATTAAGTTTCCATTCCTTAATGATTGAGAACAACCCCATTAACTTGTCGCCTTGGAACCATTTAAGCTAAATAATCGAGTGCTGATCATTCGACCATCCCAGAAAAGAAATCTTCCTCTGCAGGAAATAGGATTCGGTGGCAGAGCGAAATAAAGTAATGAAGAACTTCTACAGTAAATAAATTCTTACCTCAAAGTAAAATATTTTTGAAATTAATGTATTAAAACTAATGCAGAAAACAATGTGACTAACAGATATTTTTAATTTTAACATACATTTGTAGATAAATAATTAACTAAGAAATACGAAAAAGTTTATATAAAATCTTTAAAGTGCACATTTTCGTTGAAAAACGCATAGATGCACAAAAGAAAAATAACTACGTTAATTAAAATGATATTTTATGTTTAATCGTCTAATATCATTTATATTTTGCGAATATTTTACAAAATAAAAACTAAAAATTTATATTAAGTACTCCAAATAAATTCATACAAAGCAGATAAGTCCGCAGATTTATCGCAAACAATTTTTTTCAGAATAGAATATTATTATGGGGCCTGATGGCAGAGTAATTATCACTCTGGCGCATAGGTGCCACAAGTTTCAGGTTTGAATCCCAGCGGTGCTATGGATGATTGTAGTAGCGGTTTGGAATCCACTTTAAACCGTGGATCTTGAAAGTGTTCTGGTAAATCTGTACAAACATGGTTTTTTTTTTTTGAATTTAAAACAAAAAGTAATTACCAAAATATTAAAATTTATTTTTGTTTAAAAATTCATTAAAAGAACAATATAGCTGGATATTAAAATATAACTATTTATTATATGGCTTTGCAATGGGGAATAGTAATTTTCAATTAGGATATTTTTTTTTTCTCTGGATTTCTCAAAATTGGTAAAATGTACTATCCGATGAAAAGATGAAAAAAAAAATCTTGAAAATCTTCCGGATAAATCCGTAGAAACATTTTTTTTTCTTGTATTTTAAACTAACAGTACTAATATAAAACGCATTGTATACAATGCATCCAAATAAATTCCAGACAATGAATATAATAGAATTACATAAAACGTCTTGGAAAATAAAGTTTCAATATTAAAAAAATTTTTGCACCAAAACGAATCCATTGAAATGAAAGGAACACCCAAATATTTCCTTTTGACTTTCAATTTGAAAAGTAAGGTTACCTTAGCTCAAACTTTCGTCAACAAATACAGGAGGGAAAAAAAAGAATCGCTAACTAATGCACTTCACAACAGCTGCCGGCAATGACACACTTTTCTTGGAGCTCCCAGAAGGGCATTATGCTAAGTTACGGTGACATGGCTGCATTCGAAAATAAGTCGGGTACAGCCCTTGTCATCCATTAATGTAAGTAAATGGATGCTTTTAGGCATTAGCGAGCAGTAAGGATTAGTTAATTGAAGTGAATGGAAGGTGGCTCGGTTTAAAGACTCGCAAAGTTTGCGACTCTTTCGGCCTTGAGGGGTTTTCGCAAACTCGTTAGGAGATATTACCTCTTTACCAGCTTTGTTATTGCTGTTATGTGTTGTTATGTACTCCCACAAAAGACACTTTTCTGACATGTTTGCATACGAATTCATTAAGCATTTGTTCATTGACTGCAACTTTAAAAAAAAAATGTCATTTGTTTAGTGTATAATGTTTATTAATTACTATTTAAGATTAGATTATGTTTAAAATTCATTAAAAGAACAATATAACTGGATATTAAAAGATAATTATTTATTGTATGGTTTCGCAATGAGAAATAGTAATTTACGATCAGGATAATTTAGGTACAATTTTTTCCTCTGGGATTTCTCAAAATCGGAAAAATATATTATCCGATGAATGATGACAAAACAAAATCTTGGAAGTCTTTCGGCTAAATCTAGAGAAACATGTTTTTTTCCCTTGTATTTATAACAAGCAGTAATTACCAAAATATTAATAACTATTTATATTTAAAAATTCTCTAAAAGAACAATATAGCTGGATATTAAAAGATAATTATTTACTGTATGGCATAGAAACGGGAATAGTAATTTTCAATTAGGATATTTAAGGAACATTTTTTTTTTTTTTTTTTTTTTTAACTCTGGATTTCACAAAATCCAAAAAATATATCATCTGATGAAAAGATGAAAAAACAAAATCTTGGAAGTCTTTCGACTAAATCTATAGAAACATGTTGTTGTTGTTTTCTTGTATTTAAAACAAACTGTAATATTATAAAACGCATTGTATACAATGCATCCAAATAAATTCAGACAATGACTACGACAGAATTACATAAAGCATCTTGAAAAATAAAGTTTCAACATTGAAAAAATTTTGCACCAAAACGAATCCATTGAAATGAAAGGAACACCCAAATATTTCCTTTTGACTTTCCAATTTGAAAAGTTAAGGTTACCTTTATCTCAAACTTTTCGTCAACAAATACTAGAGGGGTAAAAAAAGAATCGCTAACTAATGCACTTCACAACAGCTGCCGGCAATGACACACTTTTCTTGGAGCTCCCAGAAGGGCATTATGCTAAGTTAGGTGACATGGCTGCATTCGAAAATAAGCCCTTGTCATCCATTAATGTAAGTAAATGGATGCTTTTAGGCATTAGCGAGCAGTAAGGATTAGTTAATTGAAGTGAATGGAAGGTGGCTAGGTTTGAAGATTCGCAAAGTTTGCGACTCTTTCGGCCTTGAGGGTTTTCGCAAACTCGTTAGGAGATATTACCTCTTTACCAGCTTTGTTATAGCTATTATGTGTTGTTATGTACTCCACAAAAAGACACTTTTCTGACATGTTTGAGTACGAATTCATTAAGCATTTGTCGACTGGCTGGGTGTTTAAAAGAAATGTAATTTGTTACGTATATAATGGTTATTACTGTTTAAGATAGTATATAAAGTATTTCCTTAAAGCTTCACTATTTCTATAATTTGAAAGATTTAACTGTGAACTTCATGTTTCTGAATGTATCGGTTTTTTTTTTATTGTCTTGCATGTTTCTTGACAAATATTTACGTCTCAGAAAATTAAATTAGAAAGATTCTAATACAAGTGATTTATTAATTTAAACAATTCTAAACTGTTTAAGGATAAAAAAAGTTTTAAGAATATTAAACAATTAATGTAGAACAGAAAAGTCAATCATGTTTGCGTACGAATTCATTAAGTATTCGTCGATTGACTGGAACTTTAAAAAAAATGTAATTTGTCAAGTATATAATGTTTATTACTGTTTAAGATTATATAAAATGTCCCCTAGAGCTTGAATATTTCTGTAGTTTGAAAAACTTCACGTTTCTGAATGTATCATTTTTCAATGTCTAGCATGTTTCTTGACTCATATTTACGTCGCAGAAAATTAAATTAGAAAGATTCTAATACAAATGATTCATTAGTTTAAACAGTTATTAAACTGAATAAAAAGTTTAAGGATAAAAAAAATTTCTAAGAATATTAAACAACGAATGCAGAATAGAAAATTTTTTTTTATTGGATGGAAAGAATGGATAAAATCAAAGTGCGAATTATTTTATTAAAATCTAAAATGAAACAGGATAGCTGTAGCTTTTTTCGTACGGAAAGAGTTGTAGCATTTCGTTCCAAGGAGAGAGGAATGTATATTTTTAACAAGTACCTAATAACAACCCATCACTCAAATTTGATACCAGACAAGCAGTATTGTGGGTACAATTATTATTGCACAATATTACATGCAATTAGTGTTTTGTACTAATGAGAACTACCTGTCACTCAAATATGATAGCAAATATTCAGTGTCATGGATAATGAGACCTCATGAAATTAGCGATTGTCTATGCGATCTTCACAGGTCAAAACATTTACAGATGGAATATGGACTACACCATGAGTTGTTGCATCGCGATTGGTAATAGACCATGGGCTGAGAAAATGTCTACTCCATTGAGAAGTAAGTAAAGCTCACATCCCCCTCTTAACGGATTTTCTTAAAAGGAGGTTTTGGAGAAGAGAGTTCTGCGACGAGTCGACAAGAAGTGGTTTTGTTTTTTTTCTCTGAAGTGACTAAATAGGCCGGGGTTTCCGTCTGTTTTCAGAATGAATCCATTGTGATTTTATGTATCACGCCGTGTTATAATGCCGTTATAAGTCTAGTACAGGCCAAGACGTTACAATAGCGGAGAGCAGAGTAGAAAATATAAACAAAAATATATAATGACACGACTTATAATCCAACCAGTAGACACAAGGAGCTGCTGATACCAGCCAATACGTGTTGCCAAATTTATGAAAGAAGCGCTACATGTTTACTTTTTTTTTTTTATAAAACTAAATTAATAAAATTAATTAAAATCATTTTACTTTGAAAAAAAAATTAATTATATTTCAAAATAAAATGATCATATGATGAGATGTGCCAACCCAAAATCCTCAAAAGGGTTGAGATCTGTGCATATTCAGTCTTAAGGTCTAATGTAACAATAATCCAGTCAAAATAACAACAAGTAAAAAATAAAATCGCAATAAAATGTCTCTGAAACGTAAGATCAGCACAAAGAAAAATAATAATAAAAGAACGTATTTATCAGAAGAAGCCTGCCATTATCCATTTGTCGAGTCAGAATGACAACATACCATTGTTTACAGTTATTTTGTGCGAAATCTTTTCTTTGAGCACAGTACATTAGGACGGGAGTTTTTCTGGCAGAACAAAAGAAAACCAAAGAATATAAATAAAAATAAGTCATAAAAGAACGCATCAACACATAGTTTTTGTGTTGAATGAGGGAAAAAAAAAAAAGGAACGCGGGAGTTGAAAAGACTTATATAACATTAAAAGAAGTGGGAGACAGTTTGTTATCTTGGCCTTGGGTTTTATATTGCAACAGAACGGATTAGTTAAGTTGACCAAAGAAATGTCAAAACTTTCCTTTTTTACTGACTGCGACACATTTATTTGTTTAGTTATTTTTCCCCTTTTCAATTCCTACTATTAGTTCACCCTCTCCTTATATATATATTGTTCAAATTTTCAATCGTTCATAAAATACTTTTTATTCATCCACTCAAGTTCTAATACATTTTTTGTTAAGCTTGTAGTGGATGACACTGGATGTTAATACAGTTTTTTCAAATATTAATTCAGTAATTAAATTTAATTAATTAATTTTAGTTTTTTTTTTTTTTTTTTTTAGATTTAAGTTCTATGTATCTAATAATAGATGGCGCCCGATGTAAGAGGAAAAAATTTCAACTTTGTAAAGGACTTTTCCGCAATATAGTGAAAAAAAAAAAGTAGGAATTGACTTTAAAAAAAAACTTTTATATTACTTGTTACGAGTTAAAAGGAAACAAATACAATGAAAATTCTTTAAATATTTTTTCTGTTTTACGCTTCATCTGCTTTTCAAATCTATAGAGTTGAAAAAGGAAAAAATCTGATCTAATCAAAGCTCTAGAATTTCGTTTAGAATATTAATCTTACTTTTATGATTATCATTTTTTTCCTTCCAAGGACAGAAAAAAGCACAGACTTTAAATTACTAATTGGAAAAAACATATTGAAAGATTTACCAGGTTTTCAATTCTGCGCATCTTGGTTGCTGTATTCTTTTAGAGCTATTTAGCCCCTTGGAAATCCATCTCCGATATGACAGGGTAAATACAGTTTGAAACAATGAAAAATGCCCAGAATATATTTACAAATATAATGAAATTAACTTACAATCATAAACAAATAAAAAGAAAAGAAAAATATTTGAAAATTAAATTAAAATTCTGTGCGGACGTTTTAAATCTTAATTGGGAACGTAAGAGTCAATCTCCTGGATTGCAGTATTTTCATGGTTACTAAGCGTGTAAAAAAATTTAATAGAAATGTGTTTAAGAAAATCTTTTAAAGATGGAATGCTAATTAGCTTTATAGAAATCAGATTTGCGCATGAACCATTTAGCAGAGGTGATTTGGCGGATAATGATATTTTGTCGAAGTTTCAAGCGTTTTAAAGTTAGATTTAGCTGCATAGGATCAGACCGGGAAAACGTACGTGAGAATTGGGCGAAGCATAGCAGTATAAAGAAGAATTTTGTTATCCCTGGTCATGGTAGAATTTCTATTTATAAGTGGGTAGAGTTTTCTGAAAGCAATACGAAATTTAGTTTTAGTGTACAGAAAATATTGTTTCCAAGTTATATGCTGATCCAGAATAACTTCTAAATATTTAGTTTGACTATTCCAAGGATACTATTATTGTTGATCATAAACTCTGCACAAAACATTTCGTCAGAAGTACGACAACCAACGTATAGCATATAGCAAACATTTATTTATATTTAGTATACAAATAAAAGAAACAAACAATTGCAATATTAATCATTCTGATTTAAAGTGATATTTTTGCTGTTTACTCAATAAACAGCTGAAATCTTTCAAAGTATCATGTATGAACAAATTTTACTTCATTTTTCAACGGAACTTGGACATATAATAGCAAGAGTTGGTTAAATAAGCGTTCAAATTGTATAAAACTGCTCTTATACAGTGTTTTGATGGATTAAATCAAAAGAGTTTCAGCAACGTAGTAACAGGGGTTTTTTTATTAACATAAAACTTCTGCAACATAAACGAAGCATTTGTTTCAATGAAATAAAACGATAATTGATTAACAGATCTTTATTTTCTTACTAGAAAAATATCAGAATATCTAAATGTTATGTGACAAATGTAGTTTTTTTTTTTTTTTTAAGCCAGAATTTCTACTCGATTAATTTCCTAATCCCATAAAATAAACATTCATATATTGTTCTTTTTTCTTAAATTAAAATTTGTCTAGCCTATGAATTACTCTTTCGTCAAATGCACAAAAAGGTAAGCCAAATGACTACTGCACAAACTATGAACTAAAAATATAGGCAAGCTTGGCGATGGACTTGGCAAATCTTCTAAAGAGGTACTAAAAGAAATTTAGCACGCGACAGGCTGCTAAATTTGCCGCTTTTTTCTGCTGGCCCAATCGTAACACTGAAAGGAAGAATCACTGGGAAGAGAAGTTTTAGTTGACCAAGTCCATCCTACTTATGATCCAAACTTTGTTTCCTGCAGAAGATGGAATCTTCCAGGATGATAGTTCATGCAGCGGGAATTGTCTAATCATTGTTTGATGAACACGAGGATTAAGTGAAACATCTACCTTGGCCCGCACAGTCACCCGACCACAATATCATCGAACCGTTATGATCTATTTTAGAGCGATTCATACGGAATCGATATCCTCCACCGACATATCTCCCAGAACTTTCACAATATCTCCATGAAGAATGGCTACATATTCCTCTAAACCCTATTCAGCATTTGTAGAATTCGATTCCCAGGTGAATCCAAGCTGCATTACACGCCAAAGGCTATTCTTCGCCATATTATTAAACGATTCCTTATAACTCTATAGTTTTTCAATTATTTTGATTATTACCTGTATTTTATTTGCCTTTGTCACTTATGGTTTAGAGCAGGGGTGGCCAACACAAATGATCTTGCGGGCCACTTTGGAAATGCATCCTAACTCCGAGGGCCTCTTATTAAATTATATATCCCTATATTACATTTAAACCCACTATAGACCTTTTTTTGGTGTGAAAAATTGAAACATAATGAGTTATTATTTTTGTGTTTACTATTATTCTTACATGTAAACATAGATAGCATAATAATATTGATACTAAACGCACACTGTAAAGAAATATATAACACTAAAAATGAAATATAAATAAATACATAAATATAAGTGAAATAAAAAAAAAATTATTAAAAAATATTTATTTTACTAGTGCGATATTTGTTTGCGCAAGAATATTATTAGTTCGAAGAATTTGTTTCTCATAATTTCAACAGTTAATTTTTGATTATATGGTGGCACACATAACGTATTTTTTTAATACATTAGTTTTCACTACTTTGTCCATTATACAACAAATATATTTTTAAAAGTGTAAAAATCTCACGGGTGGCAAAAATGTTCAAGACTAGCCGCGTGTTGAACCTGTTCTAAATCCTATAATTGTACACACAATTGTTATACTTGTCATCAACCCACAATAAAAAATAAACATATTGCTTCAAGAATATAAACAGTAGAAAATGGCATTCAATCACAATAGCAAAGGCAGATCAATTAATAAGCAATTAATAAAAATTTTATAATCAAAAGTTTTAGCAAGAGAGTGGAAAGTTTTGAAAAGATTTTCCAAAGTAAACCGCTGAAAAATCCATATAAAAAGTCTAAGTTCTGTACTAGATACAGTTTTTTTTTTATTAGTTATGACTTATCGTCCTAACTCAATATTATATAAAACACTTTTTTATATAAAACTAATTAAATCTTGATCCGTCAGACAAAGAAAAAAAACGAACACTTTACAAGACAGAGCGACACCTTTTGCCGTAGAGTACACATCCATGTTTCTCCTAGACAAGCTCATAAAAAGCATCGCTACATAACAACAAGATTTCCCTGATTCACTTTCTTTGGTCAGTCTATTGGGAAATCTCGATATCTCACCAGGGTTACCGTGGCAGGGATCACCGGAATTCCCTCTTGATTGGTTCCTAATCCTGTAAATAAACAGACAGCTTTCTCTATTGGTCTTCTTTCCGTAAATAAACATTTCAGCCGACCAATGAATTGCTTTTCCGCCAAATGCCCGAGAAGATAATCAGAGAGGTAATACAATAAGTCTCACGCCAGTTAAAATAAATCTCTAACAAATAAGTTACAATCAGACTGGAAGGTATTTGCTTCTCAGGGAACGATCGACCTTTTAAGACTGTATACATAAGAAAAGTCAATTTCATTGATTTGGTTCTAAAAGAGTTACATTTTTTTTTTTTTTTTTTTACTAGTTTTGATGTATTTCAGAAATAATTATTAGTCATTTTATTTTTCATATAACTCTTTATTACATGGCAAAGGCTATCCTACGCCATATTATTAAAAGGATTCCTAATAATTCAATGGTTTTTTCCATTATTTTGATTATTACCTGTATTTTATTTGTCTTTATCACTTACGGTGTAAAGTTTTAGCAAAAAGAGTGGAAACTTTTAAAAGATTTTCCCAAACAAACTGCTGAAATATCCATACAAAAATAAATTTAAAAAATTTAAGTTCTGTACTGGAAACAGTTTTTTTTTATTTGTTATGATTTAACGTCCTAATTTAATATTATGTAAAACACTTTTTCAATTCCTACTATTAGTTCACACTCTTCCTATATATATCTTGTTCAAATTTCCAATCGTTAATAAAATACTTTTTTATTCATCCACTGAAATTCAAATACGTTTTTGAACTTGTAGTGGATGACACTGTTAATACAGTTTTTTCAAATATTAATTCATTAATTAATTTTAGTTGTTGTTTTTAAGATTTAAGTTGAATATATCTAATAATAGATGGCACCAGATGTAAGAGGAAAATTTCAACTTTATTTGTAAAGGACTTTTCTGCAATATAGTAGGAAAAAAAAAGTAGAAATTGACTTTAAAAATGTTTTTTATATTACTTGTTTTTTATTATAATTTCTTATGATTTAACGTACTAATTTAATATCATATAAAACACTTTTTATATAAAACTAATTAAATCTCGAGCCGTTGACAAAGAAAAAAATTAACACTTTACAAGACAGAGTGACACCTTTTGCCGTAGAGTACACATCCATGTTTCTCCTAGACAAGCTCTTAAAAAAGCATCGCTACATAACAACAAGATTTCCCTGATTCACTTTCTTTGGTCAATCTATTGGGAAATCTCAATACCTCACCAGGGTTACGGTCGCAGGGACCACCGGAATTCCCTCTTGATTGGTTCCTAATCCTGTAAATAAACAGACAGCTTTCTCTATTGGTCTTCTTTCCGTAAATAAACATTTGAGCCGACCAATGGATTGCTTTTCCGCCAAATGCCGCGAAGATAATCAAAGAGGTAATACAATAAGTCTCATGCCAGTTAAAAGAAATCTCTAACAAATAATTTACAATCAGACAGGAAGGTATTTGCTTCTCAGGGAACGATCGACCTTTTAAGACTG
Organism: Caerostris extrusa; assembly: GCA_021605095.1. Classification (NCBI taxonomy): domain Eukaryota; kingdom Metazoa; phylum Arthropoda; class Arachnida; order Araneae; family Araneidae; genus Caerostris; species Caerostris extrusa. The sequence continues at coordinate 123,868 of BPLR01008683.1, read as the reverse complement.
TATTCCTAAGAAAAGTCATTTTCATTGATTTTGTTCTAAAAGAGTTACACTTTTTCAATTCCTTCTATTAACTCACACTCTCCCTATATATATCTTGTTCAAATTTTCAATCGTTCATAAAATACTTTTTATTCATCCACTCAAGTTCAGATACATTTTTTTGAACTTGTAGTGATGACACTTGATGCTAATACATTTTTTTTCAAATATTAATTCATTAATTAAATTTAATGAATTAATTATATTATTTTTAGATTTAAGTTGCATATATCTAACAATAGTAGATGGCGCCAGATAAACTTAGAAAAATTATTTATAAAGGACTTACTCAAATATAGTAAAAAAAAAAGGAGAAATTGACTTTAAAAAATTTTTTTTTATATTACTTGTTTTAAGTAGTTTTGATGTACTTCAGAAATAAATATTAGTCATTTTATTTTTCAGTAAAATTAGCATACTTATTTATGAGAAAATTTTCCGATTAAATAAAATAAATGGCCCATAACATTGGTAAATAAAATAATTTGGAGTATTTATTTATTTTTAGCCTAACGTTAACAACTTTTTTACTAATTTTTCCATGTTATTTGAGATTGATTAAAACTTATTCATACTAATTGAATTTTTCTTATGATATTTGATGTTTTATCTTAAGTATTTTTAAAAATACATTTTTATTTTAAAATTTCATATTCAATTTTATAAACATATATGCAAAACTTATATGATTATAGCAGTTTTAAGATTAGATTATAAATAAATAAGATTATTAGTAAACAAAATCTTTTTATAAGATTGGCACTTCTTGTATACTTTACCATGTTTTTGGCGTAGAAAGTTTTCAGGTAAATTGTTATTTTTAAATGAATTTTGATATTTTATCTCTTTTAATTTTATAAATATAAATTATGTTGTTTATCAGATTATTATTAATTCTTTTTCTTCATTGGCACAACAGCTCCATGGTGAGCCAAAGGCCGTCTACCTACTGGCAGATTTCAAGACAGGGGATCTTTCTCTTTTTACAGAGTAGGGTCGTCAGCCTACGCCCTACAGTCATGTCAGATAGGGAGCTACGGTTTAAAGAGGATTCCGAACCACTAGAAACATCCATGGCACCGCCGGGTCTCGAACCCGAAACCTGTGGCACCGGGCGCCAGAGCGCTAGTCACTCGGCCATCAGGCCCCAAGGTATTTTTACGAAGTAGGGTTCTCAGTCCTACGCCTAACAGTCATATCAGTCCTGGAAACTACGGTTTAAAGTGGACACCGAACCACTATAAACATCCATGGCACAGCTGGAATTCGAACCCGAAAATCTGTGGCACCGACCGAACTCTAATCACTCGGCTATCAGGCTCCATTGGTATATATATATATATATATATATATATATATATTTTTTTTTTTTTTTTTTTTTTTTTTTAATTTTCTAGAAAACTGCAAGATTGAAAAGAAATATATATATATATATTTTTTTACTTTTAATAAAAGTGGAAATTAAAAAAAATATACTCAGCTCAAAAATTCCTGGAAAAAAAAAAAGCATAAATCTGGAAAAAAAATGATAAAATCCTATAATCTTAATCTTGCAGAAAAATTCATAAAAATTAACAGACATGCATATAACTCAAAAGAATGTAATATGAAAGTAAAGGAAAGATGTCGGCAAAATTAAAAAAATTCCCCTACAAATTCTTTATAAATGGAAAAATTCCATTCATTAAATTAACACGATAATTTAATTTCGCGCTCGCTTTTAATTTAAACACCTTGAAGAGGCAGGAAAAGATATTTTTTATGTGCGAATAACGAATGGTAAACGTTCCGAGATCCGTCACAAAAGTGGAGCCCACGTCTTTCTTTATACAATATCAACTGACAATTAAACAACAGCTAATGCAGAAAGAGGATGATTTAAATGACCAAAGAATGCATATTCACGGGATTTGACACGCCTGAAAAGAATAAACGATTTGTGGTATTCATAATTCAGAGCGGGTCCGAACTGAAAACATTCAAGCATTATTCCGCTGTCATCTTTTAAGGCATATTGTGGGCCATATTTCACGGAGGACAACAGAAAGCAGAAAAATAGGGAGCGATATAAAATATTGGGTTTGTCGTGAGCATTTGTTTATGAGAACCACTGGAAAAAGGGAAGCATAAAATCGCAGAATTAATCGAGAGATAATTGTGGAATTTTAATTTACTTTCGATATAAAGAATTGCTCTCAACTGGCATTACATCGTAATGTTTTTCATCCTACTTATAACGACAAAAATGACAGACATGCCAGTTACTGTTAATAAACCAAATATTTCTTCTTATCAGAATTAAATGTTTATACCTTATTAAAGATGATATTGAATGTGGGTTTCTGTTGTTGTCGTTAATGTACATTGTGTTTCATTTATATACACCACGAACTACTACACTACACCGCACCGCATCACGGTGCCCAGAGCTGATGTGGTGAGAAGTCTAATTGGGCTCTGTGACGCTCTACGGTCATATGAGACCTACAGCTTAAAGTGGATTCCTAACCACTATAAACAACCATGACACCGCCGGGATTCGAACCCGATACCTGTGGTACCGAATGCCACAACGCTAGCCACTCGCCCATCAGGCCCCATTATCACATTGGTATATTTTTGTTTTTAATTTTCTAGAAAACTGCAAGATTGAAAAAATATTTTATTCTACTTTTAATAAGAGAGGGTATTAAAAAAATATACTCATCCCGAAAATCTATAAAAAAAAAAAAAAAATAAGACATAAATTTGGAAAAAAAACTGATGAAAATCCTATAATCTTAATCTTACATAAAATTCCCAAAAATTAACAGGTATGCATATTACTCAAAAGAATGTAATACGAAAGCAAAGGAAAGATGTCGGCATAATTAAAAAATTCCCCTACAAATTCTTTATAAATGGAAAAATTCCATTCATTAAATTAACACGATAATTAAATTTCGCGCTCGCTTTTAATTTGAACACCTTGAAGAGATATTTTTATGTGCGAATAATGAATGGAAAAGGCTCCGAGATAAGTCACAAAGTGGAGCCCACATCTCTCTTTATACAACATCAACTGACAATTAAACAACAGCAAATGTAGAAAGAGGATGATTTAAATGACCAAAGAATGCATATCCACGGGATTTGACACGCCTGAAAAGAATAAACGATTTGTGGTATTCATAATTCAGAGCGGGTCCGAACTGAAAACATTCAAGCACTATTCCGCTGTCATCTTTTAAGGCATATTGCGGGCCATATTTCACGGAGGACAACAGAAAGCAGAAAAGTAGGGAGCGATATAAAATATTGGATTTGTCGTAAGCATTTGTTTATGAGAACCGCGGGAAAAAGGGAAGCATAAAATCGTGAAATTAATCGAGAGATAATTGTGAAATTTTAATTTACTTTCGATATAATATAAAGAACTGCTCTCAACTGGTATTAGATCGTAATTTTTTTTTTACCACACTTATAATGACAGAAATGACAACAGACATATCAATTACGATTAATAAATCAAATAAATCTTCTCGACAACAATAAATGTATCTTATTAAAGATACCTTATCAAAGATACCTTTGATAATACCTTATTGAATATATACCTTTGATAATACCTTTGATGCTGAATGTGGGTTTCGGTTGTTGTTGTGTTGTTGTTGTTGTTTCTTATCCCACTTGGCTGGCCAAGCCCACGAGCCATATGTACTCATGATTGAAGGGGAAGAAAGCAGCTTTTGTTGTGATGGAGCACCCGTAGGTAGAAGTCTGACTTTGGCTCCGTGACGCTCTTACAGTCATAGGAGACCGGGACCTACGGCTTAAAGTGGATTCGAACCACTACAAACATCTATGGCACCGCCGGGATTCGAACCCGAAACCTGTGGCACCGAGCGCCAGACACTCGGCCATTCAGGTCCCAAATTTGTGAATGCCAACGACACGCGGTGTTCCAAAGTGGTCACCCACCCAAGTACTGGCCGCGCCCAATGATGCTTGACTTCGGTGATCTAACGAGAACCGGTATATTGGTTATTGTTGTAATTGCACATTGTAATTGTATATTGTATTTGTACATTGTAATTGTACATTATATGTCATTTATATACAAAACGAACTACTCACAAATGAGGGCAAAAAAGGAAAGACTTTAAAGAATAATTGACCAGTAGCATATATAAAAAAAACCCTTAAATATTCACGCAGGGTACTTAATACAGGCAGCCTGCCTATGGATCCGAGATGTTTATATACGGCATTACAATCATCTATTTTCAAAGAGGTAACTCCACCAGCAGATTCGAACCTAGGCCTTACTGCAAACTATTTTAAACTTCATGTTGCCATAGAGTCATACTAATTAAATACTAGTGAACAAATTTATGATATAAAAACAAAGACAAGGATTAAAATTAAAATAAATACAAATTACTTAATATGAGAATTTTTAATTCAAACTATTGAAGAAGTATTTATGGCTTGGGCATTTTTTTTTTTAGAATCAAATTAGCAGAATTAATTTTTAAAAAAAATTTTTAATTTTAAAATAATAAATTAATTTTAAAAATTTAAATAAATATATTCAATTAATAAAACATAATAATAAATTTTTAAATAATAAATTCAATTTAATCTAATTTAATAATTAATTTAAATAAATATATGATAATAAAATTTAAAATTAATTTACATTTAATTTTTTTTTTAAATTGAATTAAAATTGAATTAATTTTTGTGCAGAATTAAAAATTAAAATAAATACAAATTATTTAATATGAGAATTTTTAATTCAAACTCTTGAATAAGTATTTATAAAACACGGGAATTATTTTTATGAGAAACATTAAAAGGGTCTGACACTTAAAAGATACACTTATTATGGCAGCGGTTTTGAAGGATCAAAATATTTTATAATTCTTAAATATTGCTATAAAACATAATTTTTAATTATTATAGTTCAAGATATTAATTAGCATTGAATTAACATTGATTTATTATATTAATAAACAAGATTAAGTTATATTTTTATATCAGGCTGCGATATAAAATTAGTCGCATAAGTATTAGAAGAAGAATTATTATAAAAAGAAATGCATCATATCTTGATCATTATTAAACCAAAATCACAAAATTTATTACAAAACAACGTAGATCAGATAGAAAAAAATTTTCAATAGCAAAAAACGGAATAGATAAATTGAAAAACATTACAATCATCATTTATTTTCTAATTAATGCAACATACGAAATAAAAAAAAAAAATGTTTTTAATCAAAAGTGAAATAATGATCACAAGCTCTTAGCAGATAAACCAAAGCCAAATGAGCCACAAAAATCAATAAAGCCTGTTGACAAGTTAAAAAAAAAAATTGATGACATCCGGTTTCTTCCTTTTGCGAAATTAATTACTGCAGATCATTTTTCATTCCAAGAATCAATGATTTCGACTTTGTTTACGTTAAAGACTCATTTCTAAAATAATGGGTGCTTAATCTCAAGCTCAGTTTCCATGCTTTTAAGAAAATGAGATTTTTAGAAATGTAATGATAGCAACAACATAGATTAAAACTTTGTGTCAAACAATAGAATAATTTTAGTTTTATTTATTTAACTCGGATTTTACAATAAAAGAAAGGTAAAAAAATTATTATAAAAGAAAAGAAAAATAAAATCTTCATTGTCAAAATGTCTTTCACAGTTAAACAATTTATTCAGTAAAAGAAAATGTTTATTTATTTTACAATAAAGCATTTTACAAAATCAAACAAAACATATATGACACAGCAGATTTTTAATGAAAAGCACACAATTACATTGTGAAATGTAGAAAAGTAATTGTTCACGCATTTACACGATACACTGTAATTTATAAACACATCTTTTATGTACAAAAATAAAAAAGAGATAATATCTTTAAAATAATGAACAATGTAGTGTGTAGTTTGGGCAACCAGATTGTAACTGGATATGATAGGATTTGAGATACTGGAGACACGGGTGGGAAAACTCACAGCTTTATTTACACACGCACAAACACCGCGCACATACTAGAGACATACAAAATTCAACACATTTAAGGACAGATAATTATAGATTCGTGGAAGGTTTCCACTTCTAAGCCGAAAACTCGAAACTCGGATACGCGCAGGATGCGAGAAACATACTTCCTTTCCGGGTGAGAGTCTGTAGGCTAACTAATATGCAGAGTTGCCCTAAATATATTTCCTCTCATGGTGTTTGGTTTGTCGTTCTATGCTCATCTTGTGTACACGAGGTCCAAACAGACCGGGACCTACAGTTTAAAGTGGATTCCGAACCACTCACAAGCATCCATGCAACCGCCAGAATTCGAACCTGTAGCCTATGATCTCGAAGGCCAGAGTGCTAGCCACTTCCTCTCGGGGTGAGACACTTTTTTTTTTAATTCACGGATGAAAATATGTTTGTTTGTTTGTCACTCTACGGTCATTTTTTGCACACTTAAGGCTAATTAGACCGGGATCTACAGTTTAACGAACCACTAACAAACATCCATGCCACAGCTAGAATTCGAACCTGAAGCCTATAGTACGAAAGGCCAGAGTGCTATCCAATTGATCAAAGGGCGCATGAAAATATGCATAGTTAAAGGTAGGTCCACAAAAGTTTGGCAACTATGCTATTTAATATTTAACCATTAATATTACGATAATCAAATTAAAGAGAAAGAAAGATAAGCAGATGGTTATCATCGTTTATGGAATTTTCAGGTCGTTATTTAATAATTTGTATCTGAAAGAAACAAAGCCTCATAAAAAGTGCAATTATTCTATCATATTCTTTATCTAAATTAAACACATTAACGTAAATCAATCATTTTATTGATGATCCTAATCGTAGCAAATATGCATTCAAAATCCATTCGAAACCATTTCCAAGCACAGCACACAACATATCTTCGATTCCAGTCCTAATAACCACATACACAGAGGGAAAAATCCTTGGCTCGAAGCCAACACACAAATTTCGCCAAAAAATTCCACACAACCAGATAGATACAAGCGGGCCACACAACCAACCACCTCCTACAAAAATGAAAAAAAAAAAAAAAAGGTATATATATTTTAAATTTCTTTTCCAAGAAGGTAGGGGGGGTCTTATTGATTGATGTTCTCGGATGCGCGTAAAAAGCATGGAGAGGTGTGTGATCAATTTCCTCCTCGTGTTTTCTGTCCGACTTGGAAACAGAAATCAAATTGGCGAGTGAAAAATGCGAGTAGGAAATGTGCAGAATGTAAAAATGAGGGTTGGGAACTTTAAATAAACTGAGTAACTGCGAAGTTTTTTTGGCGTACATTTTCTGTAAAAAAAAAATAATAAAATAACTCGAGAAAAGAGATAATTCTGTTTTTAGCAAAAGGGGTTAAGAAGATTTTAATTGAAATCAGTTAAGTTTAAAAACAAAATTTAAAATAAATTGAATTGAATTATAGTTACTGTATACTAAATATAGTATGTACACAAAATTAATCTTCATTCTGTCATATAATTGCATTGATACATACGACATACATTTAAATTTATCGTTTGTAAATTGTACCATGTCAACACGCAATGTTAAATTGACGAATCATGTCAATTATCATGTATGTTTTGTAGTTTTGTTTAATTACGCTTTTTTTCATTTCCTTCTATTAGCTCACACTCTCTCCATATCTTGTTCAAATTTTCAATAATTCATAAAATACTTTTTATTCATCCATTCAAGTTCAAATACATTTTTTTTTAACTTGTAGTGGATGACATTTGATGTTAATGCAGTTTTTCAAACATTAATTCAGTAATTAAATTTAGTTTTTCTTAGATTTTTGTTGCCTATATCTACCAATAGATGGCGCCAGATAAACTTAAAAAATGAATGAAAATTATTTACAAAGGACTTTCTGCAATAGAGTGAAAAAATGTAAAAATTGACTTTAAAATTTTTTTTTTATATTACTTGTTTTTAAACATTTTCTACAAACAAGTCTACATAACACAATATAAACAGATTTCAAACTACGTCATTGAGCACAATGAATCCGCATCAAAAGTTACTTTTATTTGTTTTAATCATAAAGATGCCGAAATAAAAAAGAGTATAGGGGTTGTTAATTTAAAGCCAACATAATCGTCAAGAGATTGGTTTATATTTCAGCAACCCGTTTTGTTATTTTGCCTCTGATTAGTATTTGACTTTTCGCTTCGGTTACTTGCGTTGAAATGAAAGAAGTGATTAAATATAACTCTGGATATGTTTGCGTCGAGAAATTTTGAAAAGACGACCTTATTCTTTTAACAGACATGTGGGAAATAATTTATGTGTAACATCGAATACCTACAGAATGTTTTAAAAGCAGTTTTATTAAGTATATGTAATTTACTTATATCTGATTTATCACAACCTTTTTCACAGTGTAGCATGTTAGATTGGTAATTTTCATTTGGATGAATAGCTTAATACTAATCTATTAACCACCAGACAGTTTAACCAATTTAGAATTTGTTTAAGTGTATATTACAAAGTTTGTAGTTCAGCATATTGATAATTTGATGACTTTCTATACTATTGACGATAAAGGGAAAAAAAAAAAAAAGTCCTATCCTGCAACGATTTTAAAAGCAAATGCTTCATTTTTTAAAACTTGTAACCATACTTCCTTCAACCCACTGGCAAGTTCAAGAGAAATGGTCAGTTGGTCTACAGACTCTCACCCGGAAAGGATTTGGTTTGGTTTCGTTTGTCGCTCTACGGTCATCTTGTGCGCACGAGGGCTAAACATACCGGGACCTACAGTTTAAAGTGGATTCCGAACCACTACAAACATCCATGGCACCGCTGGGACTCGAACCCGAAACCTATGGTACCGAGCGCCAGAGCGCTAGCCACTCGGCCATTCAGGCCCCACCCGGAAACGAAGTATCTTTCGCGCATATCCGAGTATCGGTTTTAGTTTAGAAGTGGAATCCTTCTAAGAATCTATAATTATCTGTCTTTAAATGTGTTAAATATTGTATGTCTCTAATTAGTGTGTGCAAATAAATCTGTGAATTCTCCAACCTGCATCTCAAGTATTTAAACCCAGCCACACTCAGTTACAATCTGGTTGCCAACCTGCACACTACAAACTTTAATTTAAATGTAAATTTAATGTTCTAAACGCTTGTCGTTTTTATTATATTAATAAACATAATGGATTTAAATTAATGATTCTTCGACTCAGGAATGCTGCCCAGACTTTCCGACGTTTCATCCACTCAATTCTTCTTGGACTTCATACATCGATGATATCCTTGTAGCATCACACAACAACACAGCAGGAAAATTTAAACATCTCAAAATTATGTTTCAAAGATTCCATGAACGTGGTGTGACACAACTCAGCAAATGCATTTTTGTCCAACTTGAAGTTCATTTTTAGTCTCAATCAAGGGCATCAAGTCAGATGAAGAAAGTGAAAACAATTTTAAAATTTTGAAAAATCAAAAAACGGTGTGGATATTGTCAACTTTTATAGAAGTTTTATCTCCAAATGCAGCTCAAAATGGGAGTTTTCTTTAAAAACAATTTGGGCATGACAACAGAAAATAAAGCGGGCTAATGAATGTTCTAGTGCGTTTGAACTGTGTAACGCACAACTATATCCAGCAACTACCCTTGCTCATTCATAATCAGCAGCAAAACTTGGTTTAATGGTAGATACTTCGGATGAAACACTATGATCCGGAGGCATATTCATAAACACTGACAGTCTACTAGATTCTTTTCAGTGAAAAATTAGAGAATGGACGAATTGCAGATATTTCCACAGATTGATTACGAAGCCTTAGCTAAAGCTTAGAAATTAGATATGGAACAAATATGGATACGATAAGAATGCTCCAAATTCTTTTCGAAACTCGGATATATCGGATGCAATTCCAATTTGTTCTGTAATATCTCACAAAATACAGGACGACCATAAAAAGCCATCTGATTTTAGAAAACTAGGTTTAACAGTATTCATGATCTTGCTCATTAAGGTATTAAATCCGCTACAAAATCAATATACTTCTAATTTCTATGGCCATCTACCAAAAACAATTCGAAGGAATGGGCTAAATGATGCATCAAATGTTGAAAGTTTACAATTTCAAGGCATGCGAATAAACCGCATCTACAATATCATATCGCAAGTCACCGTTTTAGCGAAATAAATATAGACATAATCGGTCCCTTGCCATCATCAGAAGAATTGGTTAACTATCGTCGACGGCTACTCATCATCATAAGAATTGGTTCAAAAGTTGCTATCAAAATAAAGGATAAGGAAGCCAATCGATAGAGTAAAGCCCTGCTTTTCGGATAACTCTACCGATAAGGATACAGTAATTGGTCGTGCCAGAATAGACTTTAAGACATCCCAACTGAAAATCAAAAATGAAACTTCATACACTGGATTGAAATCCATTTCTGATCAGCCTTCTTGTCTTCGGATATTAGATCCACATGCACCAAAAGTTATCAAGAAAGTTAACTTAGCATTGTGCCATTATCCAAAATCCACCAGAATTGGACGCACGTCGACTCTCTGCTCATTATATTTGAAGAATTTTATCGTTCGCTGCCTCCATTGGTGGGGAATGATGTGGAATCTGAAGTTTCACGTCTAGTAGACAAGCCCTCAATCGATTATTTTCTACACTGCAAGCTAAAAAACAACTAAACTTGTTATTATGGAATTTCGCTATTCAGTTCACGTCGTAAATGGAACGCAAACTCGCAGAATGTTTCATTTTTTTTTTCTATGATAATTTATTTCGGTACAATTTCATTTATTTGCATATTATTTGTAAATATTAATGTCTTCTAATTATATGTGGTGAAGTGGAATCTTGTTATTCAATCGTTCAATCAATTTTCATGTATGGTATAACTCAACTACCGCATGTTCATTTGGATTTTAAATTATAATATACAGATTATGGCAATTCAACTTTTATTTGAAATACCTCTAAAAAGAAAATGTTAGAATGAAGGGCTTTCAAATTTTGAAATGTTAATAAAAGTCATGTGAATTTAATTAACGCAGTAAAAATAATCAACTTTTAAAGTAAACAATAGAAAAAAGACACTTTTAGTTAAATTCATAGCGACCAAGTGTGTGTGACTTTTTTTCTGTTTATTTATTTTTGAACAATTTGCTATCTGTGAATCATTATGTTTGTTAGATTTACATTGAATTAAAATTATTTTTTACATTATTAACCACGGTCTTATTATTCTTATTCTTTGCATTATTGGCCTCTGTCTTACTACTCTTATTCTTTACAGCATTAGCAACAGTCGTATTATTCTTTTACATTATTGGCCAAGGTCTTATTACTCTTATTATTGGACACGGTCTTATTTTTTCTTATTCTTTACATTATAAGCCACGATCTTATTACACTTATTCTGTACATTATTGGTCACGGTCTTATTATTCTTATTCTTTTACATTATTAGTCACCGTCTTATTACTCCTATTCTTTACATTATTGGCCAAGGTCTTATTACTCTTATTCCTTACGTTAATTGCAAAGATCTTATTATTCTTATTCTTTACATTATTAGTCACCGTCTTATTACTCCTATTCTTTACATTATTGGCCAAGGTCTTATTACTCTTATTCCTTACGTTAATTGCAAAGATCTTATTATTCTTATTCTTTACATTATTAGTCACCGTCTTATTACTCCTATTCTTTTACATTATTGGCCAAGGTCTTATTACTCTTATTCTTTACGTTAATTGCAAAGATCTTATTATTCTTATTCTTTACATTATTAGTCACCGTCTTATTACTCCTATTCTTTACATTATTGGCCAAGGTCTTATTACTCTTATTCCTTACGTTAATTGCAAAGATCTTATTCTTTACATTATTAGTCACCGTCTTATTACTCTTATTCTTTACATTATTGGCCAAGGTCTTCTTACTCTTATTCCTTACGTTAATTGCAAAGATCTTATTACTCTTATTCTTTACATTATTGGCCAAGGTCTTCTTTACTCTTATTCCTTACGTTAATTGCAAAGATCTTATTATTCTTATTCTTTACATTATTAGTCACCGTCTTATTACTCTTATTCTTTACATTATTGGCCAAGGTCTTCTTACTCTTATTCCTTACGTTAATTGCAAAGATCTTATTACTCTTATTCTTTACATTATTGGCCAAGGTCTTATTATTTATTCCTTACGTTAATTGCAAAGATCTTATTATTCTTATTCTTTACATTATTAGTCACCGTCTTATTACTCCTATTCTTTACATTATTGGCCAAGGTCTTATTACTCTTATTCCTTACGTTAATTGCAAAAGATCTTATTATTCTTATTCTTTACATTATTAGTCACCGTCTTATTACTCCTATTCTTTACATTATTGGCCAAGGTCTTATTACTCTTATTCCTTACGTTAATTGCAAAGATCTTATTATTCTTATTCTTTACATTATTAGTCACCGTCTTATTACTCCTATTCTTTTTTACATTATTGGCCAAGGTCTTATTACTCTTATTCCTTACGTTAATTGCAAAGATCTTATTATTCTTATTCTTTACATTATTAGTCACCGTCTTATTACTCCTATTCTTTACATTATTGGCCAAGGTCTTATTACTCTTATTCCTTACGTTAATTGCAAAGATCTTATTATTCTTATTCTTTACATTATTAGTCACCGTCTTATTACTCCTATTCTTTACATTATTGGCCAAGGTCTTATTACTCTTATTCCTTACGTTAATTGCAAAGATCTTATTATTCTTATTCTTTACATTATTAGTCACCGTCTTATTACTCCTATTCTTTACATTATTGGCCAAGGTCTTATTACTCTTATTCCTTACGTTAATTGCAAAGATCTTATTCTTATTCTTACATTATTAGTCACCGTCTTATTACTCTTATTCTTTACATTATTGACCAAGGTCTTATTACTCTTATTCCTTATGTTAATTGCAAAGATCTTATTACTCTTATTCTTTACATTATTAGCAGATTGTGAAACATTATGAACGATACTGGATTTATAAATAATTTTGCGAATAAAAACTTTACAGTTATTACTCGCTGTAATTGAGAGAAAAAAAATTATCAGTTACGTGTTATATTTTTCCTCTCTCTCTCTCTCTCTCTCTCTCTCATTGTATCTGGTATAACGGAATATTTTCTAGTACAGTTGTAAGGCAACGTTTACTTTATTTTTGAAAGATTGATAAATTTTTTTTTTTTTTTAAAGTAAAGCACAATCTAATAAGAACGTGACTTGCTTTCAAATGTTATTGAAAATTGTTATCACATATTGGAACGTGTGTGAACCTCTTATTGGCGTATTATTTTACGGTCAAAAGCGTTAGAACTCTTGTAAGATTTACAACTCTTGTAGCCCATTGATTACCGGACCAGGCTTTTGGGATATCGCATAAATACAATAAGCATATAATGTAATATGCATCGTAATAACTAAAATAAGTCTATTACAGTGAAAAGATCCTATACATCAACATGTTCGTATCAAAAATGGACAAAATCCTACACTTTCAACAAGTTTCAAAAATGTTGTACAGCACATTGAACATAAAAGTCTAGCTGTTAACTATAAATAGAAGCATTTATTAGTTAACAAAAATTCAGTAACTTTCCACACGCAGAAAAGTTTTTAAGCTAGTAGTTCTAGATAAAAAACTAAAATTTCCAGTTTTTTCTTTATAATATTTCTAAATTTTAGAGCTCTTTATTGAGAGTTTTTAAGAAAAATTTCAAAAGGAACACCCTAAAAAATCGAAATAGAATATACCAATACTCTACACAAGTTTTCTCTCTAGGTACTTCAAATCGATAATTCAACTATAAGCCTATATATTTTACATCAATATATAATCGCAACCTTCGTAAAATTCAAGTTTTTATAAAAATCTACTTTGATCACAACATCAGGCTATAAAAATCCAAACCTCATATTAACAACTTGAAAATGAGCCAAGTTAAATTCATTCGATTGTTAAAAAGTCGTTTCAAGTCGATTGTTAAAAAAAACATTACAATAAAATCTGTAAATCAAAATTGTATATTTTTAATAAATAAATCTTACAGCCAAGAATGTAACCATGGTTGAAATAAAAAAAATATTATGCAACGTAAATTAAATATTTTAAAAAACATTACTTAAGCATAAACTTATTCAAACGTATTTCCAAATACAGTTTGATCACCAATTGAGTAAAAATGTAAACATCCGTTTTAAAAACGGAAACGGGCGAATCAATTACTTAATAGGGATGAAAGTCAGATATATGCGGCACAAAAGTTTTGAAAAGAAGAAAATTTAAAATTTTTAATTAAATTTAATAAATAAAATTTTTAAAAATTTAACAGTTGATTTTGAAAATTTTTTCGTCTAATTTTTCTTTTTAATGTTGTGCAAATTAAAATTTTCATTATTAACTATTTAAATAATTTTTATTGTAATCTAATCATCACCATCAGTGGCGCAACAGCCCCATTGTGGGCCAAGGCTGTCTGCTTACTGACAGATTTCTGAATAGGAGATGTTTTATTTTTACGGGGTAGAGCTATTAGTCCTACGCCCAAAGTTCTGCAGTCATATTAGACGGACCTACGGTTTAAAATGAATTCGAACCATTACAAACATCCATGGTGCCGCCGGGACTCGTGACCAGAACCTGTGGCACCGGGCACAGGCTCCATTGTAATCCAAACTCCTGCAAAAATTACTTTTAATCCCCTAGTAAACCGCTCTATTTAAATCAGTCCGAATTTGGTCACTGTCCAATTTTCCACGCGATTAGTGGTCTAACTAACGATTATTTTATGGATAAAAATCATTGATACAATTTGATACAGATATACAATTCTAATAAAACTTTTTAAACATATTTACTTTCAAATAATAAAAAAATTATAGATAGCATTAAACGATGGCTTAACTTTCGCAATAAAATTACGTTTACTATTCATATAATACATTTTAAATCAAACACAAGCCATTAAGACGGTTTCGATGAATTTTTATGACTTTAGAGACTTGAAATATAATCTCTCTCACATTCTAGGCTTATCTTCTTCATCAATTTCAATTACTGATAAGTGAATAATAAAACTCTTTTATAAAATAGATTTCCTTTCACTTTTATAAAAATCGCATTCAATACATTCTCATCACATGTTATCTGTGAAAAAAAAAAAAAAGAATTGCCGCATCTTGTATTTTATTTATAAAGATAAATTAGAAAATTATTACTCATAAAATATATGTGTATTATTTTGGAGAGAGTGGGTCAGCGATGTCCTGGACCACTTGCAACGTTTCTTATTGGTTTATTTAAATTTCTTTCACGTGCTTTTTTAATTAAATTTCTTTTATGTGCTTTTTTTTTTAATTAAATTTCTTTCACATGATTTTGTAAAATCGTTTGGAATTCTATAGTTTCTATTTTTTATTTAATGTTTTCTTTTTCAATTTTGAACGATAACGGATGAACATAATTTATTGCCTGAAATTGATTTATTGATACTTTTCTTTGTTTGTTTAAGATTGCTATTATGAGCTTTGTTTTTACATTAAATTCTAAATTTTATGGGTAACCTGTCTATCGGTCCAGTCGATCAATTATTTATTTATTTATCGATTATTTATTTGTATTTTGTTTAGAAAAATAGAAGCATTAATTTTTCTTTTAATGTTTGACTGTGAAAATCGTTTGCTCAGATTGAAAATATTTCTAAAGTTATATTATTTCAACATAATATTTAGGGTTCGGAATGAAAGTATTTTTAAACACTCAAATTTATCACATTTATTTAAACGGTATATTTGCTTATAATATATATTTCATTGAAGTAAAAAGTAATTTGGCAGGACAAAAATAAAAATTCACATGACCATTTTAAGAATATATTCTAATGCCTGGATTTATTTAAAGAAATTCATTGTAAATTTTTAAATGATTGATTAAAATTCTTGATTTCAATCTCATTCTTAATATTTCTCAATGTGAATTGAAATTGATAATACATTCGAAACCACAATAAAAAGGACATATCTTTCAATTTGTAATTTATTTTTCAAATAATTTTTTATTCAATTAGCAATTAATGTTTAAAGTTTTAAAAAATTTAGTAAAAAACAATAATTTTTTTATGTTTTACAGGATTTCATTTTACTATAGTTAAAATTCACGAATATTACGAAATACAAAAATTGATCGTACAGGAACACTAGAAACAATTCTCATGTTGTCATAAATATTACCATAGAAACGAATCCAAAACATTTTCATATAAATAACACTGAAAACGGTTGATGTAATATACAAAAAAGATATATGTGTACGCTTTTCATAAAAGAAAAATAAATTATTTTTTAAAAAAAATCAGACCTGAATTATTAAAATTTCATCTACCAAACAGACAAGCAATAAATTAGCCACTTATACATTTATATATATTATGAATTAGCCACTTATTAATTTATACACATCATGAATTTTCTTTTAAAAATTAAGTCTCTTGTTAGATTAATATATTTTAATTATTAATTTAAGTATTTCATATTATATTCAAAAATTTACTAAACCTTTTTTTAATCAATATATTCAAATAAATTTTGGTATTTTCAGTTTCAAATTTTAAAATTTGAAACTAAAAATAACAAATAATGCATATGATTAGCAAAACATGAACAAAAAAGTAATGTTAATCATTAGCATTAACATTAATTTTAACTTACTCATTTATATTTTTTACGAAGGCATCAGAAATTTTCGTAAATTTTGAAAATATATGATGGGTGTTTAATAAAAGCAAATACAAAAAAAAAAAGTTTCTCGCCCATTTTATTTATTGTCAATCAAATGCTTTCATTTCTCAGTTTTCAAAATGTACCTTTTTTTACCAATTCTTATTTTATATTTACATCAAATACTCTTTCGGATCATTGTAGGATTTAAAAGACATTGAGTCATATCCTGCAGTAATAATTCGAAATAATAAAATGCATATTTAGAAAGATAAATAGAAATCCAGGTATTACTGAAAAATACTACAGGAAACGCAATACTATAACATCACAGGAAGTGATAAGTTATTGATAGGATTGTTCAAATATTT
The DNA here is from genome assembly GCA_021605095.1 of Caerostris extrusa. Lineage (NCBI taxonomy): Eukaryota > Metazoa > Arthropoda > Arachnida > Araneae > Araneidae > Caerostris > Caerostris extrusa. Next base: position 106,659 of record BPLR01008683.1, on the reverse strand, counting down.
TTACCACAAAAGAACTATCAAAATATAAAAATTAAAGACAATTTACTTAATTTGAGTAATTTACCAATTTGCAAAATTTATTTATTAGTTTTACGAAATGATACAATTTTTAATATTCATATCAAAGTAAAAATCATATTTTACTGTTTTTTACCAAAATAATTCCATGATATTTTTATTTTTTTCAATACTAACTTATTTTGCTTTACTTGAATTAAATTCCTTCGTGTTCATTTGTTTAAAATTCTATTACAAAAAAATCGACATATAATCTAAAAAAAAAAGCGAATAGATATTTTACATAAACTATAAAAGAAAAATCTAAATTTGTACTTTCACTTTAAAGAAAAAGTGATTCCACCTGCTAGGAAAAATCAAAATCAACTTACTAGAAAAGAATACAGAACTATCATCATGTCGAATTCGGGCAAAACTGAAAAAAGAAAAAAATCGTGTTAATATATAATAAATAATATATATATAAATAATTTAGTAAAAAAAAAGGAATTTAATCATTTGAGAATTGAAATTTTTCGTTTGTAAATTGTACCATGTCAACATGTAATGCTAAATTGACGAATCATGTCCGTTTATCATGTGTGATTTATAATTTTGTTTAATTGCGCTTTATTTATTTTATGTTCTAAAATAATTCAGTGAGTGGGAAAATATACAAAAAAAAAAATAGACACAATAAATATACAATATAAAACAATTTAAAGAATAATAAATACACACAAAAAAAGTAATGTTTACATATGAGATAATTGTGCGCAAACGATGAATTTCGAATTAATATTCAATGCATATTTTTGTCTCAAACGCATATTTTTGTCAAACATATTGAGTTACCATTGTTTAAATTAACCAGTTTACACAGACGTATACATGCACATATACTAGACCTACATTACAAACCTACATAATCCCTACATAACGAACATTATAAATATTTGGCCAGCCATATTTATTACGTAGAATAAATATTATTAGCGCTGATGATGATGATAGTGAAAATGATTTTTGATTTCATGTCCGGGGAATTTTCTTAATATATTTCTTCAACAACAGTTGTTTAATTTTTTTTTTTTTTTATTTAATTATTTATTTTCAATTAGAATAAATTTTAGATAACAAAAAATACACATATGTGTCAGAAAACTTTGGTTGTTTTAACTGACTTCAAATACATGAAAATGTATATGTAGAGGAATAGTATTAAACAAACTGATTATGCTTCAGAAATGTTCTTTGTCCATTCTCTTGTTGTTTTTAATTTCGTTTTACATTATAATATATATATATACTGAAATTTAATTATTTACTTTTTACTGAGATTTTTGTTCTAAAAGTATTCAAAATATAAATATTTAGAGTTCTAATTAATTCATTTTATTGAAATGTATCAATATTTTATAAGTAGTTAATTTCTTACTACACAAAATAATCAAGTATTTTAGTGTCATCAGTCATCAATGAAACCAACGCTTTGATACTCTCTTTTTAGGAATTGTTTTTTTGACCTGGTGTAAAATCGGAGGCTGCTCACATCTGCTTAATGATTAGGTTTCTGGGTGATTTTACTTGAATGGATTTTTTTTTTTTTTTTTTTTTTTTTTAGGGTTGTCAGTCTTACGCCCAACGCTCTACATTCATATTAGACCGGAACCTATGATTTAAAAAGTGGATTCTGAACCACTACAAACATCCATGGCACCGCCGGGGATCAAACCCGAAACTTGTAGCACTGGGCGTCAAAATGAATATATGACTTAATTTTTATTGGTAAGAAAATACTTTACGCTCTCCTTCAACATATTCCTGCCAAGTTTTGAGAAGAACTGAATTAAGTGTTTTAACCCCTAAATTGAATCATTTGATAACTAAATTTAATCAACAATCTATTCTTGCTTTCGTTTGTGTTCAGTTGTGTTGAAATAAAGCAAAGCGATAGTTATTGCCTCACTGATACCCAAAAGCATGTGGGTAATTATCCAATTGAAACAAGCTTGAAAATATGATTTCATTCTAGTATTACATGTTCATTTATATTTTAGGTCAGTAGGTGCTTTTATATCAACCAATAAATTTTCGCAATCTTTTCATAAATAACAAATTACGGCATTTCATTGTCACTGCGACATAAACAAAATATTTCCGAGAATTTTCTGTCACTATGTAGAGGGGCAATCAGAAATGAAATTTTAAATTGATTGATGGAAATGTAAAAAAAAAAAAAAAAAAATTCAGATATACGATTTAATTTATAAAAGATATATGCATATATTTATAATAAATATTAGCAAATTAATTCACTTACTTATATAACAAAGAATATTTTGTTATTATTTGCAAAAAAGAAAAATCATTTTTAATACAAAAATTGAAGTCCTAATACAAAATTTATAATTGCTTCATTATTTTTCAGAATGGAAGTCTGCTTCAGGGGCAAGATGGTGAGTGACTAGCGCTTTCGCACTCCGTGCCAAGGTTTTAGGTTCGAGTTCCGGCGATGCCGTGTATGTTTGTAGTGATTCGGAATCCACTTTAAACAGTCATCCCGGTCTAATATGACTCTAGAGCGTTTGAGTATTCTGGTGTTGGCTTGGATGTTTGTGAGTGGTTCGGAATCCACTTTAAAATGTAGACCCCGGTCTGTTTAGCCCTCGTGTGCACAAAATGACCGTAGAGCGACAAACCAAATCAAACCAATGTAGAGCATTTGGCTGACAACCCAACCCCGTAAAAAGAAAACGACTCGAAATCTACCAGAAGGCAGACGGCCTTAGATCACCATGGAGCTGTTGCGCCAATGATGATAATAATGCTGATGAAATCTGTTTCAAACGAACTGCATCGAACGTTTTCTAGAAATCCTTCTAATTGTTTTCCACTGCCGAGCAATTTGACTTGAGCCACTACAATAAACAGAAATATAGTAAATTCATGTGTTACTCAGGATATACATATCATGAGGAAAAGCAATACTATACTGTAATCACATTTTGCCATCTCTAATTGGCACTGAAATTCCACAAGGATAGCATCTAGGGATTCGCACTTTCATTCTCACCTCCTGGACCATAATTTAAGGACTTTCCAGACTACAGATTTATTGTGCACAACCTTTGCATAAACACAGAACCTTTCGGTTGAACATTGGACTCTTCGGGTTTCAAACCAAGCTCTCTTACTTCGTAACCCCAGCCACCTCGTTCTTTGCAACAGTTGTGATCAATATGGACTTTTAAGGACGAGCTGTTGTCATGATCATGATTTTGTCATTAATTTTCATTTGAATAATAATTTCGTAAACAAAGAAATCACAGGACTTCTGATCCCAACTTAAATGATATTAATGAAAATACTTTAACCTTATTTATATGTATTACCAAAATCTATTTCTTCTTAATATATATATAGGGTGATTATAATAAAAGTCCCACATTTAAAAGGCTGTAAAAAAAAGAACCACTCTTTAAAATCAGTTCAAATTTGAACTGAAGATAGTTGAAGAAGGGGGAAATGTACGGCATCAAAAAGTTCCAAAAGAAGTTCCACCGACTTTTCCATCCAATATGGTAGGACTTGAAGTAGTGGATGGGCTTTCCACTAACAGTGTCATAACTATTGAATGACTTGGAAGTCATTTTTCCGTCAAAAAACCGAAATAATTAAGCACATTGATCACTACAGTTGGTTTAATGTGCAACTCATTCCAAATACGTTATCATTTCGATTCAAAATATCACTGGCAGCCGAATTCACTTTCTTTATGCCGCTTACAGCGTCATCTATTAATATACTATGGAACTTTTTTGGATGTCGTACTGTTTCCCTTCTTCAAGTATCTTCAGTTCAAATTTGAACTTATTGTGACGAGTGGTTCTTTTTTTACAACATTTTGAAAGTGGGACTTTAATTATAATCATCCAGTTCATAGGAGAAAAAGAGCACTGGTTCCTAAAGTGGGCGTATCATCCCCAAAAGGTCCATGAAATGATCAAGGATGGAGTTCAATTCGAATGCATACATACCCAATATACATAATTTGTGGGAAGTTTAATAAAAATAAGCGGGCGTTGAAGATAAGATAATAAATTTTTTTTAAACTATTCAACTACTATTTAAAGACGACCAGCAATAATTCTGACTGGAAAAGCTTAGTTCAGATTATCCTGGTTTATGGGTTGTAATACGTATGTTTATAATTTGCATGAGCTTGCTTCTTTATATTTAGTGTAACGCGGGGTTTTTTGAAAAACAGCAAACAAAAAACAGACCCAGCGGTTGATTCTTCAATAGTAGCGTGCTAGATGCTGATCCTTTTCATTAAAGAATCATTTTTAATAACGTTCGAATTTTTGCTTTCATATTATCTTTTGTTATTTTTATAGAGCACATAACCTCGAATCTGTCCGTAAACTAAAAGTTATTATGATTGATTTTAATAGATAACTTTATAATTTCAAGCTTCAAGGTGACTCATTTTCAACATCTTTATTTACTATATTTCAAGGCACACGTAGTTGTTGGTGTCTAATCCTCAGTGTCCTGAGTGCGGGATGGACGTCCATGAGTAGTCTACCCATAGATGAAGGGAATAGATGTTACTGAAAACGGAGAGCAGTGCCTTCCGGGAGGACTTTTTAGAAAAGTTATCTTGCATTTGCATATCGTATGGGAGAAAAACCCAGAAAACTCCCACCAGATAGTCCGACTCACGAGAGTCAAGATGCTGAACCTCACAAACGCCATCGAGTTCCTCGATTTTTAAACAGTATTTACAACAACGCTGCCAGCGATTTGAAGCTTACCAGCGGCGCACGTTGCCACTGAGCCACGAGTCGGGCAGAAATACGTAGTTATAGAAATATATAAAAGAACACAAATCTTCCTATTTGTTCGCTTCCAAAAGGTAGATTTCTAATAATTGATAAATTTTGAAATAATTATATAGAGATATATATATATATATATATATATATATATATATAGATATATATATATATATATAGAGAGAGATATAGAGAATGAGAGCGAGAGATAATCGTTGTACGAAGAATGACCATACTTCCAATTGTAAATGTTTGCACAATCCTGAACTTCAAAACATTACCATATTTTCAGCATTGTTTACTTTTAATGTTATTGATAATCATTTCCCAATAAACAGAACTATAAGTTACAACAAATATTATTATTAGTTTTATACCTTGACACAATAAAAAGCAAAATCCACCAATATTTGCTGTATAGCCCTGAAAAGAATTCGAGAAAAAGTAACTCTTTGGTAAAAATGCAGAATGTTCAAAAATCAATATGGAAAGGCAAGTTGAAAACGGATTCGGCGATGTTTTTTCTCGGGAAACAACTACTGTATCAAGTTGTGTGCGAAAGACGTCGAAAACCACTATATTGAAACTAGATTCGGAAACGCAAAGAAAATAAATAAAGAATAAAAGTTAAATATGCAGAGAAAACAGATATGGTTACACTTCTATTTTTATACATAAAGAGGCTTTCATTCCGAGCAAGAAATACAAATAAATCAAATTTTTGCAACAATATTTTCCACATCAATGTATCTATAAAATAAATATGATTAAGATTCAATTTAATATAAAATCTTGTGTATGATTATAATTCCTCAAAAATTACTTTATTAAAGGATTCTTTTTTTTTTTTTTTAAACGTTTGTGATAAAGTTTGCAAATTAAAACTCAAAAATATTTACAAAGAGAAAAATATTTTACTAAGTAATTTTATTTATATACCATTTTATATAAATAAAATTACGGCAATAATATCTGAAAAAAAAACTGACTGCATCTGAAATTTTAATATGCAAAACAAAAATAAAATAAAAAAAGCTCATGAAAGAAATTTAAATAAATAATTAAGAATAACTCGTGAAAGAAATTTAAATAAACCAATAAAAAACGTTGTAAGTGGTCAAGTCGATCAAGTTTGGTTTGTCGATCTACGATCATATGCGCATCATTTTGCGCACTTTAAGCTAATTAGACCGGGACCTACAGTTTAACGTGGTTCCGAACCACTCACAAACACCCATGCCATAACCAGGGGATTCGAGCCTGAAGCCTGTAATACAAAGGCCAGAGCGCGTTACCAAGTGGCCACCAGGCCGCGTTTCAAATAGAAAAAAATAAATTACACAAAATCAGATATCGATTAAAAAAATTTTGTTATTAAACTGTAGATTTGCATTTCCCGATCTATGAAATAAAATTATGAAAAACAATCTAACTATAACTATCATTTAAAATTAAATAAAAAAATTAATAATTTTAATTTGATTTAAAATACAGATAAATTTATATTTAAATAACAGTACATTTTTTAGCGATTCCATTTTTGGCAATACCTAGCCTAAAAGCATTATTTTACTAATTTTTTACAAATTTAAATAATTACTTATTCTTTTTTATTATTAATATATGAAATTTTTTTGTAATATTTTTAAAATATTTTAAATTCCATTTTCATTATTATAAATCATACAAAATAATTTAAAACGGTTTTTTTTTCCCTGATACATCATTTATGTATGTTAAATTAAAAATACCGAGAAAAATAAAAATCGGTGATTTTTGAATAAACTCAAAACAACGAAAAAAAAAAAATAAGCTTTTTTAACTATTAGCTCAATATAATATGTTAGCGTAGCATTAAAAGTTTTTTTTAAAAGCCTTTTCATCCAAAAGCCAGAAATACATTCATCTAGAATGTTACCCTTCTAGTATATTTAAAGTTATTAGCACATTAGATTTAATGATTACTTGAAAAACATCTTGCTGAGCAATTAACCAAAATAAAAATTAATTTTCCAATCACAAAACATGTGAATTAGAAGTTGCTATTCTTTCAGAATATCTTTTTTCCTCGTGGAAATGTGTTAATTATTGAATTTTGCACAATAAAAGGAAGCATTAAATAAAAATACGTAAACACCTTGAAGTTTTTTCTGATAATTAGACAAATAAAGCCTGCTTTATTCCAATTAGAGTTGAATTTGTCCAATTAGAGTAGAAAAGAGATTTTAGTTTAAAAGTTATTTTTCATACTCTTTAAATACTAACTAATTACAATTTCTTTTTTTTTTTTACAACTTTATGTTTTAAAAAATAATTAATTTACCCTTTTGTATAAAAATTAATGCGTAAATAAATAAAAACATTCTATTAATTTGAAGATCATACATATTATCAATAAAGAGCAATTAAAAGATAATAAAAATAACTGTTTTTCATTATCAAAAATTTTAAGGTTATATTTCTGGAAAAAATTACTTAAAAATGCCTGATATGAATATTATTATAATTTTTTTATGTTCAAATTATACAAAGATTACAATAAGTAGTTTAGCAAGAAATAAATGTCTAAATGATTCCTTATTTTTTAGGAAACAACATCTCGAATAAAATTAAAAGTTAATAATATATATTTTTTTTATTATCATATTTGTTTTCGCGTTAATTAAAAATAGATTTTAATAAAAAATGAATTATTGTACATGGTTACGAAAATTTCTTAAATATTAAATAATTGTTTAATTGTAGTTATTTATTAATTTTTAGAAATATATATTGTTTAAGTTGTTTAATTTATTTGGTAAAAGTATCTCAAATATACACCATACAAAAAGCGAAAGACTTAATTGTCAAATATACCAAGTTGGCGAGATTTGTATCTCAAATATACGCCGTATAAAAGCGAAAGACTAAATTATCACCAAATAGGTGACAGATTTGTATCTCAAATGTGCACAATACAAAGCGAAAGACTAAATCATCCTCAAGTTGGCAACAGATTTGTATCTCAAATATACGCCATACAAAGCGAAAGACTAAATTATTATCAAATTGGCGATAGATGTGTATCTCAAAGCAAGCTATACAAAGCAAAAAGACTAAATTATCACCAAGTTGGCGACATATTTGGAGAAGTTTCTAGTAGTAACGTTAGAAGGTTGAAATCAAACAGCTATTAAAAACCGAGATACACTTCAAAAGTTATACTTCCATCAATACAATAAAAAGTTATAGCAGTAGTAGAGATCTTGCTTTCGTGCAATGAGCGTAATATTATTGTCTGTGCGATTCTATTAACAAGTTTTGAGCGTATGTTTTTGCTGTTTGTCTCACTTGAATTTGTAATTTACAACTTAGTTTAATAAAACTTTTGATTTTTGGAAATAAACTACGAAATTAAGTTACCGTATACAAAGAAGAGTTCAGTAAAATCTGTATATACATAATCTCTGATTGTTAATTAATTCCTATTTACTTATTTTACATTTTAAATTGATTTCAAATATTGTTGAAAATATCAACTCAGATTGCAACGATCTTTTTTCAATTCCTACTATTAGTTCACACACTCGCTATATATATCTTGTTCAAATTTTTAATCGTTAATAAAATACTTTTCATTCCTCCACTCAACTTCAAATACAATTTTTGTGACTTTGTAGTGGATGATACTTGATGTTAATACAGTTTTTCCAAATATTAATTCATTAATTAAATTTAATTAATTAATTTTAGTTTTTTTTTTTTAGATTTAAGTTGCATGTATCTACCAATAGATGGCGCTAGAAGTAAGAGGAAAATTTCAATTTTATTTATAAAGGACTTTCTGCAATATAATGAAAAAAAGTAGGAATTGACTTTTAAAAAAAAAAATTTATATTACTTGTTATACACTGACTACCAATAAGTATTTGGACACCTATGCAAATGACGATATCTGCGGTCCTGAGGTACGTCACGGACTCCGCCGGTATATATCGTGTAGGAAACAGCATCGGCATTAGTCACATGCAAGATGCCGCGCAGTTCGGAGCTCTCTGATTTCGAGAAAGGTATAATTATCGGGTATCACAAATGTGGCCGATCCTTAAGTGACATATCTAGCGATCTGAAATACCCAAAATCGACAGTGGTCTATGTGATTAAGAAGTGGAAGGTGAGCGGTGATTGTCGGAATGTGCCCGAGTAGGCAGACCAACGAAACTGGGAGATAGAGACCGACGAGTGCTCACCAGAGAAATTCGAAGAACCGCACCCAACCGATGGCCCTCATCCGTGAGGAGTTTCAACAGGCATCCGGGAGTATTGTTTCAATGAATACCATCCGTAAGGAAGCACATCTGCATGGTTTTCATGGTCGTGCTGCTGCCCATAAGCTTTTAATCACAAAGTCAACCACGCTGCTCGGTTAATGTGGTGCAAAGCACATCGAAATTGGACTGTAGATCAGTGGAAACGGATTCTTTGAGTGATGAATCAAGGTTCACCCTTTACTGTTCGGATGGCAGGTCTGGGTCTGGCGTCTGCCTGAGAACGTCTCCTGCCAGAATGCATTCTACCAACAGTCAAGTTCGACGGAGGTGGAATTATGGTCTGGGGTGTTTCTCCTGGTATGGACTGGGATCCTTGGTCCCCATTCATGGTAAGCTCAACGCCGATGCCTACTGCACTATTTTGGATGACAATGTGCTTCCTACGTTATGGCAGTTTTACGGGTTGGACCCCTGTTACTTTCAGGACGAAAATGCCAATTGTCATGTTTCGACATTAACCAAGGCTTGGTAGGGTGCCAATGGAGTTCATCGAATGGACTGGCCTGCCCAGAGCCCAGATCTCAACCCTATCGAGAACCTCTGGGGCGTTGCATCGCCGAATTCAGGGGTGCACTACCCGTCCAAAATCAGTGAAGGAACTTCTATGTCTTCTCCACGCCGAGTGGAAGAAAATACCACTGGCTGTTATACAAAGACTTGTGGAAAGTATGCCCCGGAGGGTTCACGCTGTAATTGCCTCTCGTGGAGACGTCTTTTGAATGACGTTCGTTTTTCTTTTCTATCACAGGTGTCCAAATACTTATTGGTAGTCAGTGTAGAACAATTCAAGAAAATACAAAATTCATATTCAACTTCATGATTTCATACAAAATAAATTGAACCCTTTTGAATTTTGAAGACGTTCTGACATTAGGCTTAATGAAGATAAAATTAAACTTAATAAAATACGCTACGTAAATTATTATTTTTTTTTTTTACAAACTGTGCTTTTCTTCTGTTTAAATAATCTCTTCTGCAACAATAACAAAAAATTATTATAATAATAAGATTACAAAAAGAAAACTGCTTACAGAATGAATTTTTAAAAATACACAGATTCTATTCTTAATTCTTCTAAGAAGTTTCATGTTCCTAAGTAAAAGAACAAAAAAGAAAAGAAAAACATCATTATTCTTATACTACTAACACGCATACACTACAAACAACAAAAAAAAAAAAAAAAAAAAAAAAAAAAAAAAACTCTTTAAAAATCTAGTCTAAATTAATTACAACGCCATTAAAAAGGAGGGGGAAAAAAAAGATTTTATATGTTGTTTCAGAGAGTAGTTTATCGCCTTAGATAATAAAGCCTCCTATGTCACAAAAGAAAGCCAGAACGACACTGTATTTTAGAGATCACATTCAAAAGAATCACAAATGCATAGTAATTTCTTACTGAGTGTTATAATAAACACAACTAATGGCCCATTAAATGTTAGTTAAAGAGCTAAAAAGGAATAAACTGAGACACATAGGATGGTGATCGCTTTATCTGATTTAAAAGCATTTTTGCAACGAAATTTTACGGGAAAGTATCTAGTTTACTTACAGTCAAAATATTAATTATTAAATGTAATGCGATTCTGGCACTATATGTGAAAGTTCCAGAAATAAATCTTATCACACTAAAAATATAGCATAAATTGTTTTAACGGTATAATCCTTCTGCTTCAAAGAGAAACAACAGAAAGTTTATTGCAGTCTCTATATGGTAATTAAGTTTATACAATGATAGTAACCATAATATTTTACACAATGACGCTTTTACTACTAATAAAGTTGTAAAACAGGCGACTCTAGTGATATTGTTTTATCCCACATATATTATCAAGTAATACTATCTATAAAAATAATGGCAGAACAAGTTACAGATTAACTATGTGGATATTAAATTGCGAAAACGTCTTCGTCTTAATTAATGTGTATATATAAACAGAGAGACACATATGGAGGACCACAGATGTGCATTAACTATGTGGCTTTTCTATTATTCAGATTAACTATGTGGTTTTCAGCTTATTCGTTGGCAGACGGCATTATGTGTTGTTTTAACTTTAACACGTTACAACAATAAAAAAATTTTTTAAAGCTTACAGGTGAGTACAACAAATTTAATTAAAGTCATAAAGCTATGCTTATTTGCTAAATTACCGGAAAAAAAAAATGTAAGTTGATTATGAACTTCACTACTTTACTCTGAATTTATCATAGCATTTGGTATCACTAATTTTATTCAGTGTTGTTGATAAATGTTGCTCCAACTTTGTACGTTTAGCAAGCAAACGTTTGAACATTATTTAAACTCCTTTTTTTCTTAGATAGGGAAAATTCTTTCATATCCCAACTTGATTATTTAATAACCTAGTAGCTTTGATGATATTTTTATCAGTAAATAATAAGGTATATTATAAATAATAAATATCTCCGATTCATTCTCCTTAGAATGAGAAAAACTTTACCTACTCTACCTTGACTGCCATTATCATTACTACTACTACAACACCACATCACTGTGCCTAGAGCTGAGTTGCCTTTACGGTTTGGGAATGATGTGGGTGTATCACTACATAACCTACTAATTTTGACAGTTTTCTAATAGCCAATAACCCAGTTTAATTGATTTATTCTCCTTAGAAACGGATAATTTTCTCGTCCCCCACCTTGGCTGACAATATCATTAAATAACCCAGTAGCTTTGACGATTTTTTATTAGTAAATAACAAAGTATATTGTAAATAAATGTTTCAGATTCATTCTCCTTAGAAAGAAAAAATTCTTTCGTGCCCTACCTTGCCAATATCATTAAATAACCTTTTTGGCACTTTATATTAATAAATATCCAAATTTTAATTTAACCTCCAAAGAAAGGGAATATTTTTGTCGTGCCCTACCTTGATTGCCTTTGCCATTAAATAAACTAATAGCTTAAAGAGTTTTATATTAGCAAATAACAAGATATTTTATAAAAATAAGATTTTCTAATTCAACCTCTTTAGAAATAGAAAATTCTGACTACTATCATAACTAATACTAAGTACTAACTAATCTACTGTCATTAAATAACTTTTGACACTTTATATTAATAAATAGTCAAATTTTACTGATTTATCCTCCATAGAAAGGGAATATTTTGTGTGCCCTACCTTGACTGCCTTTATCATTAAATAAGCTTAATAGCTTAAACAGTTTTATATTAGCAAATAACAAGATATTTTGTAAAAATAAGATTTTCTAATTCAACCTCTTTAGAAATAGAAAATTCTGACTACTATCATAACTAATACTAAGTACTAACTAATCTACTGTCATTAAATAACCTTTGACACTTTATATTAATAAATAGCCAAATTTTACTGATTTATCCTCCTTAGAAAGGGAATATTTTTTGTGTCCCTACCTTGACTGCCTTTATCATTAAATAAGTTAATAGCTTAAAGAGTTTTATATCAGCAAATAACAAGATATTTTATAAAAATAAGATTTTCTAATTCATCCTCTTTAGAAATAGAAAATTCTGACTACTATCATAACTAATACTAACTACTAACTAATCTACTGTCATTAAATAACCTTTGACACTTTATATTAATAAATAGCCAAATTTTACTGATTTATCCTCCATAGAAAGGGAATATTTTGTGTGCCCTACCTTGACTGCCTTTATCACTAAATAAGTTAATAGCTTAAAAGAGTTTTATATTAGCAAATAACAAGATATTTTTGTAAAAATAAGATTTTTTTTCTAATTCATCCTCTTTAGAAATAGAAAATTCTGACTACTATCATAACTAATACTAACTACTAACTAATCTACTGTCATTAAATAACCTTTGACACTTTATATTAATAAATAGCCAAATTTTACTGATTTATCCTCCATAGAAAGGGAATATTTTGTGTGCCCTACCTTGACTGCCTTTATCATTAAATAAGCTAATAGCTTAAAGAGTTTTATATTAGCAAATAACAAGATATTTTGTAAAAATAAGATTTTCTAATTCATCCTCTTTAGAAATAGAAAATTCTGACTACTATCATGACTAATACTAACTACTAACTAATCTACTGTCATTAAATAACCTTTGACACTTTATATTAATAAATAGCCAAATTTTACTGATTTATCCTCCCTTACTGATTTATCCTCCATAGAAAGGGAATATTTTTGTGTCCTACATTGACTATCTTTATCATTAAATAAGTTAATAACTTAAAGAGTTTTTATATTAGCAAATAACAAGATATTTTGTAAAAATAAGATTTTCTAATTCATCCTCTTTAGAAATAGAAAATTCTGACTACTATCATGACTAATACTAACTAATCTACTGTCATTAAATAACCTTTGACACTTTATATTAATAAATAGCCAAATTTTACTGATTTATCCTCCATAGAAAGGGAATATTTTTTGTGTCCTACATTGACTATCTTTATCATTAAATAAGTACTAATAACTTAAAGAGTTTTATATTAGCAAATAACAAGATATTTTGTAAAAATAAGATTTCCTAATTCATCCTCTTTAGAAATGGAAAATTCTGACTACTATCATAACTAATACTAACTACTAACTAATCTACTGTCATTAAATAACCTTTGACACTTTATATTAATAAATAGCCAAATTTTACTGATTTATCCTCCATAGAAAGGGAATATTTTGTGTGCCCTACCTTGACTGCCTTTATCATTAAATAAGCTAATAGCTTAAAGAGTTTTTGTAAAAAAATATATCACTACTAAATAACAAGATATTTTATATTAAAAATAAGATTTTCTAATTCATCCTCTTTAGAAATTTTAGAAAATTCTGACTACTGTCATAACTATTATCATAACTAATACTAACAACTAACTAATCTAATGTCATTAAATAACCTTTGACACTTTATATTAATAAATAGCCAAATTTTACTGATTTATCCTCCATAGAAAGGGAATATTTTTGTGTGCCCTACCTTGACTGCCTTTATCATTAAATAAGCTAATAGCTTAAAGAGTTTTATATTAGCAAATAACAAGATATTTTTGTAAAAATAAGATTTTCTAATTCATCCTCTTTAGAAATAGAAAATTCAAACTGCTATCATAACTAATACTAAGTACTAACTAATCTACTATCATTAAATAACCTTTGACACTTTATATTAATAAATAACCAAATTTTACTGATTTATCCTCCTTAGAAAGGGAATATTTTGTGTGCCCTACCTTGACTGCCTTTATCATTAAATAAGCTAATAGCTTAAAGAGTTTTATATTAGCAAATAACAAGATATTTTGTAAAAATAAGATTTCTAATTCATCCTCTTTAGAAATAGAAAATTCTGACTACTATCATAACTAATACTAACTACTAACTAATCTACTGTCATTAAATAACCTTTGACACTTTATATTAATAAATAGCCAAATTTTACTGATTTATCCTCCATAGAAAGGGAATATTTTGTGTGCCCTACCTTGACTGCCTTTATCATTAAATAAGCTAATAGCTTAAAGAGTTTTATATTAGCAAATAACAAGATATTTTGTAAAAATAAGATTTTCTAATTCATCTTCTTTAGAAATAGAAAATTCAAACTGCTATCATAACTAATACTAACTACTAACTAATCTACTATCATTAAATAACCTTTGACACTTTATATTAATAAATAACCAAATTTTACTGATTTATCCTCCTTAGAAAGGGAATATTTTTGTGCCCTACCTTGACTATCCTTATCATTAAATAAGCTAATAACTTAAAGAGTTTTATATTAGCAAATAACAAGATATTTTGTAAAAATAAGATTTCCTAATTCATCCTCTTTAGAAATAGAAAATTCTGACTACTATCATAACTAATACTAACTACTAACTAATCTACTGTCATTAAATAACCTTTGACACTTTATATTAATAAATAACCAAATTTTACTGATTTATCCTCCATAGAAAGGGAATATTTTGTGTGTCCTACCTTGACTGTCTTTATCATTAAATAAGCTAATAGCTTAAAGAGTTTTATATTAGCAAATAACAAGATATTTTGTAAAAATAAGATTTTCTAATCCATCCTCTTTAGAAATAGAAAATTCTTTCATTACCACTTTGACTGACAGTATCATTAAATGACCTAGTAGCTTGACAGTTTCTATTAGCCAATAATCTAGTTCCATTCATTTATCCTCCTTAGAAAGGGAAAATTCTTTCGTTCCCTACCTTGATTGGCTTAGCAAGTTTTCTATGAGCCAATAACCAAGTTTTATTGATTTATCCTTTAGAAAGGGAAAATTCTTTCGTTTATTCGATTTTGGCTTATTTGGTTCAGTCGACTTTGGATTATTAAAAAAAATTGTCGAATTTTAGATCGTTTGATTTATTAGAAAAATATACATATTCAAGTTCAATTATAGAACATATATGTAAAGCCAAATTTTTAGAACACGTTTAGCTAATTCAAAAAAAAAAAATTCTAATCAAATTTTAGAACTTGTTTGGTTTATTCAAAAAAAAAAAAAATTCTAGTCAAATTTTTAGATCGTTTGATTTATTTATATATATACACAGTGCAGTCACATTAATGTGATCACGGCGTCAACGTGAAATAACCAATCACAAAAGGCAGGTGACAGCACATTGCAGTGGAGTGTATATAAAGAATTCAACTTAATACCACACTCAAACAATACTAAAAATATATTATCCAGAATATACAAGAGTGTATATTCTGGCTTTTTGACAGATGGTCACATTAATGTGACTGGACTGTGTATATATATATAACCAAATTTTAGAACTCGTTTAGCTAATTTTAAAAAAAAAAATCTAGTCAAATTTAAACTAATTAAATTTTTAATTAATTAGTTTAAATTAATTTCAAACTAATTTATTCAAACAAAAATTCTAATCAAATTTTTAGAACTCGTTCGTTTTATTCGAAAGCAATTGAGTTTTTTAATCACCTTTTCTTTGGATTCTGCAACATTTATCTTACAAAACATTTTCTGAAAATGTCTGCTATCTTCTTACTTCTCAAGAAAGTTTCCTTTAAATCAAGAAACAAGAAAGAAGAAGAAAAAAAAGGCTCCGTGAGAGGTTATAAAAGGAAATCAGAAAAGCGAGAAAGAAAACTATGCATTTATATGAACTCATAAATAGGAAGTGAACAATAAAGCGAAGATTTCATTTTACAGATACTTGAGAAAGGCGATAAAAAAAAAAAAAAGTCAGAAAAACAGACGGAAGCAATAAGCTTGATAAATAAGACTGCTACAAGCATTAGGGGAAAAAATAAATAAATAATGCAACGGTACTAGACCATTTTTATTAAAAGCAATGGAATAAGTTTTATTTCGAGAAAATGTGCAGTAAAAACGTCGATTTACCAATAATCCGAAAAGTTGTTTTACATCTTTAAAAATTGAAAAGTGGAATGATATCAGAGGTATTAAACCACAGAATTAAGCAACTCCCCAAATATAAGAACAGTAAAAAAAAATAAAAAAATTGAAAACAATAATTAATTTTTGCAGCGTTTCCGCAATCAATCTCGCAAATGTAAAATCAATTTCTGAACTTGCTTATTTTTTAAGGTACTTTGTTTAGAAATGCCAAGAAAGCTTATTTTCCATTAGTTATTATTATAACTTATTATTATAACTAGTAATTATATTACTAATATTCCTATTATTAATAATACAGGAGAGCTCATTTGCCCACTAGTACGATATATACAGGTGGTTATCAAAATACTGGAAACAACTGTGAATAAAAGTGACATTTAAGAATGCGCTTCGTAAGCATTGGAATGTAATTTTAGCTACGAGTTTTGTTTGTTTTTAATGTAAAAATATACATCATAGTAGTACAAAGTAGCTTTAGTGAAGTCGGATACGTCTTGGAATTTTGTCAAAAGCGTAAAATGTCAGACCTCCACAGACTTTCAAAGAAGCCAAATTGTAGGAGCCCGACTAGCTGGAGTAACTGTAACCGAAATATCCAAGCTTATCGGCGTTTCAAGAGGAACGGCCTCTAATGTCAGGACAGCGTACACACAGAGCGGCAAGACAAATTCCTGAAGGAGAAGCGAGAAGGAGTACTGAGTTAAAGAGACCGACGGGCATTGAAGCGGATTGCAATGTCTAAAAGAAAATCGCTCCACCGAAGTGACTGCAGAGTTCAATCAGCATCTGGAATCTCCAGTCTCAATAATTACAGTTAGGAGGTACCTTCATAAATGGGACATTTACGCCGGAGCTGCAATTCCCAAGCCACTTGTCACTTCTGTTAAAGCCAAACGTCGTCTAACAGTGATGCCACAACCACAAAACCTGGTCGATTGATAAGTGGAAGACAATTATAGAATCAGACGAAGAAACTTTTTCATACTTTCCCCCACAACAGGATGGGCCCAAGTTTCGAAAACACCGGCACAAGCGTATGATCGTGATTGTCTCCTTCCAGCTATCAAGCATGGAGGTGGATCTATCATGGTCAGCCATAACGTAATTTTCTGACGGCCCGATAGTAACCCTGAAAGGAAGAATCACTGGGGATAAGTATAGAGAAGTTTTAGCTGACCAGATCCATCCTATGATGCAAAATTTGTTTCCTGCAGGAGATGGAATTTTCCAGAATGGTAATGCTCCCTATTCATGCAGCGGGACGGGTCCAATCATAGTTTGATGAACACTGAGGATGAAGTGAAACATTTAACTTGGCCCGTCTAACACAGTCCCCCGACCTCAATATCATCGAACCATTATAATCTATTTTAGAGCGATCAGCCCGGAATTAATATCCTCCACTGTATCTTCCCCGGAACTTTCACAATATCTCCATGAAGAATATTCAATATTTCTCTAAACACTATTCAGCACATGTATGATTCGATTCCCATGCGAATCCAAGCTGTATATATACAAATATTTTTATATAACAAAGGCAACCCTACGCTAAATTAGAAAAGGATTCCTCATAACTCTTGGGTGTTTCTATTATTTTGATAGCTACTTGTATACAGCAGATTCGGCTTTAAACATGACACTACATATTGTGCCACCATAATTTAAAACTAATACTTCTACAGATGGCATTTCCTAAGTCCCTCCCCTTCTCCTCGAGACCACCGGAAGAACTTTCCATACTACCGATTTACCATTGGTTCAGTTGCGCTTGTCGACTTTTAAATCAAGCCTGCACTATCCAAAAAACCAATACGCTATACACCAGGTCTCGCAAAAATACATATTAAAAATAAGAAAATTCGTAAGCATTGTTAGATTTTTCATTGTCGATGATTTTTACTTCCTCGCTAGTATTCTAAATGAATCGCACAGATATAAAAGCTAATTGTATGGCAATATGCAGAATGTTATTTCGCATAAAATCATACCTTGACTTAACTACAGGGAAGGTAACGAATAAAATTTCATTTTTGCACTTAAAAGGTCTAATTAAGGGAAGAAAAGTGAAAATTTAAATATATATATATATATATATATATAACATTTATAATAAATAATATCAACTAGAAACGATTACTTTTCGAATATAAGAAATCTTTTAAAGCATTTGTTATGTAAAGGGACACTGCTCTTTCTACATGTAATTATAATTTGGCTACCACAACATCTGTATCTTGCTCTTTAGTTTGGTTTAATAATATGATTGCTTATATCCTACAATTTGGGTGCATTTATAACAATACTAGGTCGCAGGTTAGACAAATTGATTTAAAAATTGTACTGGTGCCAATTTTCAAACCTCGAAAATCTTCAGCCCAAACCTTGATAGTAATTTTAAAAAGCGAAACACAATACGAAAATGGGAGTAAATATGGAGGGAGGGGAAATAAAATACAAAAATTAAGCCTACAGTTTTTTTTTTTACTGTATAAATAACAATAAAAAAATTTTTTTAAAAATCCTTAGCAAAAAAATTAATAAATATTTATATTTAATTGTTCAATAAGTACTGGATAATAAAAGCATTCTTCATATTACTTTAAAATAATGAACAGAAATTTACAATTGAGATAGTTTTATTTAAACTTTTCTTTTCTTCTTCTCGATTTCTTAAAAAAACTTGTCTTTGAACAGAAAAAATCCAAAAATTGTTTAAAAAACAACCTAAGACATCTGAATAAATTGCCCCAACTGAGATGTATACAATTGAAATTAATTATAAGAACTACCAAATTAAAATTAAACATTTATTTGCATATTTACAGAAAAAAGCAACTTCCAAGAAGGTGGCAATTCATATTTTATCATTCACAGTAAAAAAAAAAAAAAATTGTTAAGTATAATTTCATGTTTAATAGTAAAAAAGACATTCACAGGACTTTAAGAATCATGGATAAGCTACATTTATGGAAGGTAATCAAATTTTCATGCTTTATAGTTTTGAAACTCAGTATATTATTATATTACTTAAAATATAGCATTACTCAAAATATAGCATATTATGTAATATATTTAAAAATACAAATTACTCCAACATATTTAAAATTATTTGGAACACAGTTTAAATTAAACTTTTGCAGATAAAATGTTTTGGTACTAATGCAATTAAATTAATACTTTCATTGAAGCAATTATCAATTTTTTCCGATATTTTAATAAGCTTCAGATAAGCATATGCGAAAATTGAAAAAAAAAAAAAAGTTGCCTAATGCTTAAATGCTTTAATTTGACAATTTTCAAAACTATGTTAAGTATGCGGGCTACTAAAAGAATTTTACCTGAAGAACTAGCAACATAGAAAATTTTTATCAAAACTCCTGTATGTTTAAATGATGTTTCACTATGAACAATTATAAATCAAAATCTAAACTATGAAAATGGGTTTGTCTACAAGAAAAGTTATAATGTTGTACTGTTTTTTTTTTTTTTTTTTCATTCTATTAAATAAAAGATACCAATAACTCCAAGATATTTTTGTTTCCTACTACCAAGATTTCTAAGATATTTTGCATTTTCCGCCAGAAATTTAATATAACTCAGTTTAAAATACTTAAATAAAATATAAATGTAATAATCAAACAATCTAAGATAAATAGATTATCAAATAATATGTAATAAAGTATAACAAATTAAACAAAAACACGTTTATACGCATTTCTTTTTAAGACTGGACTTTCA
Organism: Caerostris extrusa; assembly: GCA_021605095.1. Taxonomy (NCBI): domain Eukaryota; kingdom Metazoa; phylum Arthropoda; class Arachnida; order Araneae; family Araneidae; genus Caerostris; species Caerostris extrusa. The sequence continues at coordinate 86,376 of BPLR01008683.1, read as the reverse complement.
TGGACTGGACATTTTCAACTAAAAGTTAGATTATATGAATAAAAATGTTTTTGTATATTCCTGTAAAATATGCAAAATTTAATTAAAAAATTTTCAAAATGTTTTCCTCGTCCATGTAAGTTATATTTTCATATTTCACTAATTTTCTTAAGATTTTAGTATTTATAATGTTTATTTTAGAAAGCAAGATATTTCTATTTTTTAACAAATCAGCTGTCAACAGGTAATATTTTTCAACTTGCACACTTGATTTTATATTTTGTTTTCTTTTACATAGCTAAAAATATCAAAATTACAAAAATCTTTTATCCGATACTTCTTATGCATTTATCATAATGTTATACATATCTGTGCATGGGGAGAAGTCAATCTGCTAATTAATATTTTATATTGCACTACAATATTAAAAAAGATGAAATAGATTTTTTTTAAGTATACCAATATTCCATTTATTATCCATTTTATATACTTTACAGAAAATGAATTATTAATAATTTGAAATAAAAGTGAACTATTTATCAATAGTGAAATAAAATTAGTGAATTATCTGAAAATAATTTGAAAATTAATAATTTGCACTGACAGAAAAATAATATACTATAACAATATTTTTTGTTACATAAAATGCATGTTTCTTTGTAAAAATTAATGTCAAAATATTTTCAATCTATGACTTTATGTATGATCATCTATCTAAAACTCGATAATAAATTAAGTATTGATATATCTGCAAAAAATGGATGCAATTTGCAACAGCCACATTTTACTCTGTCTTACCAGCAAATCTGTGGTGTATTAAAAAAAAAAAAAAAAGATTGCAGATATCCTTCCAAAATGACTGACCATAATGAAGTAATGATGGGTAAGGTCTGGAGTTCATTATTGTACTTCCCACTCCCCATGGACCTCCCTCACTTGGTTTTTACTACAAATTTTAGACTTTTGACTGGACATGACTTTTTACAAGGACACCTTTGCCGTATCGGTGTGGCCAATATTCCTGACTGTGTTCTTTGGACACTTTTATGAATTTTATGCATTTGACAAGCTGCTTTAGGCTCTCTTTTATGAATTGTTCTCAGACCACTTTTATAACAAGACTGGTTTTTATTGGGCTGCCAGAGGCCTCATGGCCGATATGGCCTCCACCCCGACGTAAAAAGAGAAAAAAAAAAAGTATTGATATATCATAAGATAGATATAAATTTGAAAATAAAAAAAAAAGTAATAATTCAGCTACAAAGGATTCAAATTTTTTGACTTACATATTTGTCCAAGTATTTCATATTGTGAATAAAAGAATGAATATAAAAATATATTTTGATAATATTGGCATCAAAGATTTTTAACATTAAATTATAAAACCTGCAAAATTGTAAAATTGCACATTTTAAAAAAATTTTAATTGAGTAACAACATTAAATCTTTTAAAATGTTCCTAAAATCAACTTGATGAAACATTCTGAAACAAATAAATAATATAGACAGAAATTTTTTTCCAAATTCACTCAAAACTTCAAATGTGTTCAGGAGTTTTTTTCTAGATGTTTGGAAAAAAATGCAATGGACTTTGACTTAATCTATTTGGATGTTGAAAAGTTTCTTTTCGTAAATTTTAAAAATGACAATGAGCATATAAAACATTTTCTGGAATGAAATAAAACATTTTTGGATAAACATTCTGATATGTTTCGAATTATTTTTATACATTATTAAATAATTTCAAACATGCCACATTTAGTTTTCTTTTGCTTTGAACATAAAATCTTCTAAAATTATTTTTTAATTAAATACATCATATAAATGCCACAATAATTTTATGTATGAATACAAGATTGTATTCAATATAAGAAATAATGATAATAAACAACGTAAAAAAAAACAAGATATATAACAGTCAAGAGAGTAAAATGTGTTTATACTGATAAAGACTTTTTTTAAATATATTTTAGATTAAGTACATGAATGCATCATTATATGAAATGCATAGTATTTTATACTAGATTTCAATAAAATAAAACATTTACAATAATTATTGTGAAAAATATTTGTAAACTGAAGTAAGAGGTTTTTAAAAAACATTAATTAAAAGTTTTCTATTTCTCACAATGTTTCTCTATATATGAAAAATGGATATCCTAAAAATACTATAATATAATAATATAGTATTGCTTGTCTCCTTCACTCTCTCTGAAATTTAGAATACAACAATATCAACAGTAACGATTCTTTTTTTTTTATATTATTATAACTAATTTTTCATTTCAATTTTAGAAAATTTCAGATTAGTTTCAAAACATAAAAATTTATTTCACATTAATACTTTTTTTACGTTAAAATTATAAGAAGTGTTTTATAAAATATTCATAACATGCATTTGAACAAAATAATATGATTTCTATATTTTAACTCTTCTTTTTAGTAATATTAGAAAGCATATTAACATTTAAAAATATTGTTAATATAATACATTCATTTAATTTAATATAAAAGAAATCAATATTGAACAATTAAATTTAAAACTTTATTTGCATATAAAAATTTGTTATAGTTAAAAAAATTATATTGATTTTTCATAAAAGTAAAGTTGCAAAAATGGGATTAGTTGATCGCCAAATATGTTTAATTTAATACAAATATAATATCTTAAATTATTTTTTTAAATCCAGATTTAAGCATTTCTAATCTTTTAGAACTGGTGAATTTTTTTTTTTTTTTTTTTTTTTTTTTTTTCAGAATTGATTGTAATATAAGAAATTCCTTAAATATAAAGGCTTTATTTATTCTTTTTCAAAAAGTTCATTAATTGGTAAATAAGCAATAACAGATATTAGGAAGCTCTGAATAGATATATAATTTTACTATACTAATTTCTTTAAAAGCTTAATTAACAAATAACTGTTAAAAATAGCATTTCAAAATAAATATTTTGATTATTATAAGGAATTGCCACACTTGATTCTTGTATTACTTTCCCTTAAAAAAAATATTATTTTTAAATTATATTACTGATAATTTTATTTAAATTATTCTTCTTATTTGCCTTAATGTTAGTTAATGAAGGTCAATTTTAAGCCAGATGCTTTAGAAAAATACTTTAAGAAATGGCTTTATTTTTACTGTAAACAAGCATTGTTTGTTTTTTTCTTCTTTTTGGAAAACATATTATAGAATAATAAATATATAACTAAAGTAAATATATGCTACAAAATCTAAAAATATATTAGCTGCTTAATAGAATAAAAAATATTTTGAATCCTTATTTAATCTTTAATAAATATTAAATAACAACTGAAAATAGATTGATTCTGTTTAATGATTTTGGAGAATCAAAAATGTTGTAAACATCATATTGAATAATACATAATGTGATTATTCCTTAATTGAATTTTTCACATCAAACCAACATAAAGTAACTTTTATTAAAATAAATAAGTATGCCATCACTTAGCAATTGATTGGTGCAGTGTAATGGCCGGTTTGAACCCTTAGCTAGAGAAACTTTCTTCTCCCTTTCGCTGCTGTGGATAAAATAACCCTCCAATGTTTTCAAAATTTATAAAATATTAAAAACCTATATTATCATTACATGTTTTTTTATTCTTAAAAAATAATAAGATCAAGGTGATTAAGTTGTTACTGATAAATTTCTATATTGCATAATAAAATTAATCTTTTTATATGGAGAGATTAGATTCATTGAAATTAAACAGTATGAAATCACTAGTAAAGTTTAATTGCTCTTAATGGATTATTTTTATTTCTAAATAGATAGTGTTTCTTAAATGCTATATTAATTTTTACTAATAAAAAAATCTGTTAAAAAGAAACAATTAAAAGATATTATCAATGCAACTTATGAGGGCAAAAGATTATTCACTAAAACAAATAAATGTTTGAAATTTGTTTGCATAAATATAATGAATGTAAATAAATATGAAAATAAATGTGTAAAACACTTAAAAATATAGGGCAAATGCAGCTTACAATGATTATTTGGTAAAACAAATATTAAAAATTTGTAAGCTTAAATATGAAATCTAACTAGAAATTCTCTTCCTAGTATAACAAATTCAACTTTTTATTCACAAGGACGTATAACATCAATTATGAGATTATCATTAAAAACATATTAATTAAATAAGAACAATTGAGAAAAAATTATTAAAACTATAGAATATTATATGTATGTTTCAAATGTTGAGGAAACAAATATTAAATTATGATTCTCTCAGATTAGCTTTTCCCTCTAAGGCAATTAAAAAAATGTGGAGGACAGAAAATGCAACAAGGAAGTTAGTATGCATTTAGTTTGAAGAAAGAGATCCAACTGCTGTGCGATCCTGCAGGCATGCTCGTGCAACAGGTTGTTTTTGAGAATAGTTCAATTGATTTGTAAACACTCAGAACTGGAGTTTGACTAGTGTGAATTCAGACTGTAATTAGGATCATAAATGTGTTGTCGAACTTTAAAGTTTGTATTAAAGTCCTGGTATTTGGTTAGGTTAGTTGAGATTGTAATTAGGATCAATAAATGTGTTTGTTGAATTTTAACTTTGTGTTGAAGTTTCTTGACTGGTATAGTTGGCAGGATAGAAAGGAAATTCAAAACTCCAGCTCTGAATGTCTACAAATAAAGCACACCATTCTCAAAAACAGCCAGCTGCATCAACATGCCTATGGGATCCCACAGCAATTCGACCTCTATCTTCGAAAGCAAACTAATATTTTTGTTGATTTTTACTGCTTATATATATATATATATTTTTAGTTGCCCTAGCAGCAAAAGCTAATAAAGAGAATACAATTTATAATTCCCTTCCACAACAATGGAACCATACATTAATTATATTAATTACTTATTTTTCAATGATGAATAAATTGAAAAATAAGTATTACTGCCTACTAATGTAATCACCGATACTAAACTAATGTATTATATAGGATACTGTTTACATCATAGTATTCAGAATCCTAGAGCTGATTTAAGCACAGACCATGTAACATAGGATATATTTACCTTTGATATTAAGTAACATAATCTCTTCTACATAGTCTCTTCCCAATTCAATACAACACTTGCAAGTGCACAGGTCCATAAACAACTTTTGGAATGCTTCCACTCCCTCACAATTGAGTTCCAATAACACAGCTGCTTCAATTCTCACATGCTGAATTTATTTCAAAAACTGATTCTAAACATCTTTGTAAAATTCCCCAGTCACAGTAGAACCTTGATGTCAAAATTCTCGAGGAGTGACGTCCCAATTGTTAAAAAATGTTATCAATATCATTTTTCGTTTTTGATTTCGCAGCTTGAAGTTCCACCATCAAATCTTTTTCATACTTATCCACTCAGCATTTTGATATTTTGTATTCAGATCATACTTAAGACACTAAGTTTCATCTCTAGAGACAGTGAAAATTGGTGTTCTTACTTTTCGACAATGCGCCATCTCACAAGTTTGGAGAAAATACAGTTTGTGTGCATAAGCCACCCCCTTGTACTCATTAGGTCTGTCCCTCTACCCTGCAGTATTTTTTTATTTCCCAATTTAATATAGAAGACGAGGGGACAGTGGTACGAGTAATAGACGAGAAATATAGTAAAAATTGAGAAACTCAGCAGCGAAATACTGAAATCAGTTGGAGTGGAGAGCGATCCAAAAAAGAGTTTAAGGACCTCTACACTAGTTTCAAGCATTATGTTGAATTGGAAGAAAACTATGTTGAAACTTAATATCAAATCCAAGCATATCCTCTGTGTTATGTGATTTGTGTACAATCAGTCCTGAACTTTTTGAATACAGTGTATTTCTAGTTATTATTTTCTGATAAATAAAAAAAAAAAAAAAAAATACTTTTTCACTAATATTATTGAAAAATAATGTATTTCATAAAGTTATTGAAATATTTAAAATGTGTAAAATAAATTTAGGATTAATATATAGTAAATTGAAAATAATTACATACATAATACTTAAAGTCAGAGTAGGAGAAATATACATAGTTACAAAGCTAAGCCATGACAAGCTGCTTTGTCAAGATAGACAGAATATGCATCAAAGCTCAATATTAAAATTTACAACAAACATAAACTGTCAATGCACAGCAAAGCAGCTATATCAGGCTTCAACAAAACAATTACACCAATGTTTTTAACTGATAGTGTTCCTAAGCTTTCAACAAGTTAAAAGCCATTGCTAGAAGCAAAGATAAACTAACACACAGATAATCAAATGAAGAAGCACCAGAGTGCTAAGACTATCATTCATGAAAAAGAACTTAAATTTGGAAAAATATTGGAGATGCAGGTATCAAGAATCAGATAACACTCTGAGAATTTAAAAATATACTGATACAAAACTAACAGACATATAAGTATGTACAAACCTGAAGCACAGTTATTCTATTAAATAAACTGAATTTACATTTTAAAAAGCTGCAATTTTTAAAAAAAAAGCATTTATCAAAAACAACAATAATCATTTTATGAAATTGGGTGCACGAAAGTGATTCCACCCCACCCCCACCCCCACCCTCTTTTTTTTTTTTTTTATGAATAAAAGATATTTGTTTATATAATGAAATATAAATTTAGAGAAGTATGATCGATCAGTCTTTCAGGCAGTTTAAGAATTTGCTCACTATAGAAATTTGATTTGTTGAAAGAGATTTAATTATTCAACCAAATTTAGATACTTTTGTAAAAAAAAAAAAAATAAACTTTGTTTCGGAAATAGCTGATTGCATCAATCTAAACAAATGGTAGTTTGAAAGTACAATGCCTGGTCAATATGGCAGGTGGGATAACATTTCCCAGTTCTGACCTTCCAAGTAATTTTTAACCAATGGAGCAATATGTGGTCTGTCATTATCATGGTGAAAACTTAATTTGTTGTGTCTATTCTCCTATTCTGATCATTCACATTCTCTAATTCCCTTCAAATGCAGAAGTTGTCATCGATAAGCAAAGCCAGTAAAATTTTTAGACAGCTTCAGCAACTCATAACAGTTCACATCTTTCTTATCCCTTAATACAGAGCAAAGCTTTAACAATAAATATTTTGCGTTGAAAATTTTTTTGTGATTTACCTGTTTTACTTAACATTTTTTTTTTTTTTGTGTTTAAAATTTTCATAATATGGGCCTGATGGTCAGAGTGTGGCGCTCTGGTGCCATGGTTGTTTGTAGTGGTTCGAATCCACTCTAAACCGTAGGTCCCAGTCCTAATAGGACAGTAGAGTTGTGGGGGGCATTGTTACACCGCGTCCATAGCTTATCTTCAAGTTACACGTGCCCCTGGGTAGTGCAAAGTGAGTGTAAACGTCGGTGTAGCCCTTATGACATAAAAGATCACGGTCTATTTGCCAGCTGCATTAGAAAAAAATTGTTTTCATAATATATCCGTTTTTCACAACCAGTAACAACTTGATTCAAAACTCCCTCCCCCTCCCCTTCTTTCAAGCAACATTTCACAAATGGTTTTTAGATGTTCAAGGTTCTTCTTTCTTTAATTAATGTGATAGCCAATTTGCTTTTTAAACATTCCCATTTTTGTAACTGCTGTGATGCAGATTGTTGAGTAGCAATTAATGCAGTAGTTAAATCTGATTATATTTAGGGATGGATCTTCATACTACTTCCAATTCAACATGTTTAAAAATGCGTTGGTGATTTTCCATGCTTTGTGTTAAAATTGTCGTTTTTAAAATGTAGAAACTATTATGCTTTATAAGTTGCATTTGATGGAGAGATCATCACAAATTTCTGCAAGCAAACAATATGTTTCCATGGCACAATTTCTTTAATAAAAAATAATTTCCCCAAATGTTTGTTTGGAATAAAAATCCAACATTTTCAATCAAGTAAAAGTAATATTTGTTTACACTTATAACAAAATGCCAGATATTAAAAATAAATTGCTTATTGCCACAACTGTTAAATGCAATTGTTGGCAAAGCAAGTAAGCAGTAATGGCATTTATGAAAAACAGAGTCAAATCATATTTACACACACCCAATACTTTCTGTGTAAATTTGAGAACTTTTTCTTAAAAAAAATAAATTATAATTTGATTCTATATCCGGTCCTGAAGGTTTACTTTTAGTTAAGTAAGATTAAGATTTTTAGATAGATGAATCGAAATTCCAATGCAAAACAAACAGAAATATTTTAAGAAGAAATAAGTCAAGTCAATATTATATTTGTTTCAAACTAATGAGTTCATACAAGATAAAGGCTATTATATTTTAAGATAAGGTAAACACATTTAATCTGAAATAGATGGAATTAGATATGAATGGAAAATAAAGAGAATAAATTTAAAAAAAAAAAAAATATATTTTGCCAATATTATATTTATTTCACGATAATGTGTTAACAACAAGTAAAAATTTTATATTTTAGATAATAAACAAGTTATATTATTTCATAACTAAAATATTTAATTTCATACATCATATAAATATCATGTCTCCATATCTTTTCATAAAATAATATTATAAAAATTTTTTAAGAAATGTTCGTCTAAAAATTTTAGCATTCATAGTGGAAATTATTCAGGTAAGCTTATAGTTACAGTAAGAAGAATAAACAACTTTTGTTTTTGATGCATACAGACCCCTAAATTTTATTAAATGATTTTATTTCACCAATTAAAAACATACACAATGTAAGAATTTTTTTTATTATAAAAATTAGACACATTTTTAAGTTTTTATTATTATTATTATTTATTTTTACTTTTTAGTTAGATGGTGCTTTTAAAATTATGTTAAATCTTTTACTAACATTTTTATAATTTTAGAATGAAATGAGGACAAATTAATTTAAAAATTATTTTAAATACATTTGTAATGGATTAAAATAATTAAAGCAAAAAAATTTGCAATTATATAATTTAAACACTAAATTTATACTATTCCCTTTATCTAAGAGGTTTTTTTTTTTTCAGTAAAAAATGCATGCTTGGTTTGATAATAAATTGAATCTTTCTCATATCTATATTTAAAACTGAGAAAAGATAGAGAAAATTATTTGCATTCTTTTATCAAATATGAAATGAATTATAACAGAATTAGAATAAAATTCCTAATTCAATTTCATGAAGCAATTAAAAAAAAGAAAATGGATCCTTAATTTTTTTAGTTCATTTAATAACTGATCTCTATTGAATCTAGATGAATGCACCATTTACTTTTGAAGTTTAATTTTATAAACACTATTTTTTATAAATCCTAAGTACAAAAAATTAGTATGTAGCCAAACAAAATATTTGTGTATAGCTTATTGATACTTATTGCAATTTATAAGTTCATTTTTATTTCAATCCGAAATACGAGCAAGATATTATTAAAAGTAAGATATGATTAATCACGAAAAAGCACATCAGTTAAAGGAGCTGGTTTTTATTATATTTAATTCATCAAAATTGGCAAGTTTTTGAAAAATCAACAAGACAAAATATTTTTGCGGTCAATTTTTAACACAGACATGCTTGTATACATGCATTCAGATCTTCTTACAAGCATCCATAAGCAAACACAAAAGACAAGCACATGTTTATTGCACATTCAAATATATTTAAAATATGTACATAAAACAAACATATATACATATAAATACATAGGTGGTCATCAAAAATAATTATTAGTATGCAAAGGGTCATGAAGAAGATTTATATTTAAGACATACAAGTGTGAATCATTTTATTTTGTGTAAATAATGGATATATTATTCCATCAATCTCCTTTTTTATATAATGTACATGTCACACACAGTAGGCTTTCAAAAAGAACAATTTTCTGACACTAATGCGTTTGGAGACTCAAACTGAAATGGGTACTTCTTGAGTACAGTATTGAAAGTATTGACTGCCAACAACATACAAGAGAATACAACCTATTTTGAAGAACATAAATTTACTTTCATCATCACTATTGGACCTTTCACTATTTTATTCATGAATAATGGTATAATATTATTTTAAATATCATATAAAATTTGTAAAATTTAATTCTTAGATGCATTCAGGCAATTTTACATACTAAAGGTGTAAAAGTTTGATAATAATGCTTTTTTAAAAAATTCTTTTGCAGATTTCCATTACTTGATAACCACCCATACATCTGAACAGTATACTTACATATAATGTTCAGATAAATAAACATTAAACAAAAGCATATACTAACATATAAAATTACATTAAAAATACAGCCATATACATATATGGGTATAAAGGCAAAGGCACAGACATACAGAAAGACAGACATTATCATACATACAGTAATACACACATGCATATCTAGTATAAAAGAAAATAATAATGTACAGAAAGAATATGAAAAGTGGCCACACACATACAGAGGGTTATCAAAGTAGTGGAAACACCTGTGAATAAAAGTGACATTTTTGAATGTGCTTCGTAAGCATTAAAAAATAATAATAGCTACCAGTTTTTTTAAAAATAGAAATGTATATATTCTGGTAGTATGTGGTAGCTTTTATTGAAGCTTTGTAAGTCGGATTTATTTCAAACGCATCAAATGTCGGGCATTCAGATTTTCAAAGAGACCAAATTGTAGAAGCTCGTCTAGCTGTAGCAAGTGTAACCGAAACATCTCAACTTTTAAGAGTTTCTAAAGGTACGGTGTCTAAAGTCATGACAGCATACACACAACGTGGCAAAACAAGCTCGGCAAAGCAAAAGAGTGGACAGAAAGAGAAGCTCAGTGAAAGAAACCAATGGGTATTGAAGTGGATTGTGATGTCTCAAAATTGAACAACTGCAGCAAAAGTGACAGCTGAGCTTAATCAGCATCTGGATTCTCCAGTGTCAATCATTACAGTTAGAAGGCACCTTCATAAACAGGACATTTACGCCAAAGCAGCAATTCCCAAGCCACTGTAACAGATGTTAATGCCACACGTCGTCTACAGTGGTGCCACACTCCCAAAACCTGGTTGATTGATAAGTGGAAGAAAGTAATAAGGTCTGACGAATCGTCTTTCAGACTTTTCTTACAATAGGATGGGTGTACATTTGGAGGACACCTGCACAAGTGTATGATCGTGATTGTTTCTTTCTAACTGCCAAGTAAGGGGAGGTGGGTCTGTCATGATATGGGCAGACATGTCGTGGTTTTCTGCTGGACCAATCATAACCCTGAAAGGAAGGATCACAGGAAGAAGTATAGAGAAATTTTAGCTGACCAGCTCCATCTTATGATGCAAACTTTGTTCCCTACAGAAGATGGAATTTTCAGGATGATAATGCACCCATCCACGCAGTGGCACTTGATCAATCATGGTTTGATGAACACGAGGATAAAGTTAAACATGTACCTTGGCCCTCACAGTCACTCAACCTCTATTTTAGAGAGTTCAATACAAAATCGATATCCTCCACCGGCATCTCTCCCAGAACTTTCACAATATCTCCATAAAGAATGGTACAATATTCCTCTAAACACTATTCAGCACTTGTATGAATCGATTCCTAGGCGAATTCAAGCTGTATTATATGGCAAAGGTGGTCCTACATCATACTAATAAAGGATCCTTTATAAATCTATGGTGTTTCCATTATTTTGATAACCCCTATACATAAACAGTATAAGTCTAATGGCTGCATAAAAGAGAACCATGTATATATATATATATATATATATATATATATATATATATGTATAGATAACTATTAGTTGACAATGTAAAAAGCATTCAGATCAGCAAAATTTACATGTATTATTTGTGTACATAGCATTTATGTTTTCTTTTTCAATTCGAGCAATTAAAATTCTTTGTAATAAATATATTAAGAAAAAAACTTTTTTTTAGTTACAAACTGACAAATGCAACTGAAATAAAAAATTTAAATTGTTAATTTTTTTAATGATTTACTTGCTTAATCAGTACTAATTAGAATTATATAATTAAACAATCTTTATAACTTGAATTAATTATTGCAGTAAAACAAAATTTTGAATATTTTGACAGCAAATTTTATAAAGTAATATTTATATAGAAAATTTTTTTTAATATTTTTTATGCAAATTTTACAAATATAATGGGCAATTTTTCTACATGCAACTAAAGTATAGTAAAAGAAAAAATCTAACAAAACTTCTATTAGATGAGATATAAGCATTACAGACATAAAAAATAGATGCACCAATTATTATTATTTTTTTTACATTTAATAATTTAAAATTAATAAAAATAAGATTTTTTAATATGAATAGCTTACCAGGAGAAATAGGCGATGATAATTCAGAAATATAAGAGCTACTGGGTACTAGGACACTTGTATGTCTGCGCCTACAGTCTGCAAAAAAGATTGGCAGTCATCAACAAAAGTTTTTTTAAATAAATTATTATAAATTTTACAAATGTTCATAATAAAATAAATGCAAATACTATGAAATATTTGCATTCAAAATAAATGCATAAATAAGTCCTCTTTTGCTATATAAATCACATGAATAATTCTGTAATTATTTTTTTTATATTATGAACCTTTAAAAATGTCATCTTGCTCACTTTTTAACTTTAAGCAATTAAATCAAATAGCCTATTTCACTAACTAAAATATTTATAGTTTCCTATAAAAGTTATTAAATAAATTTAGATTTCTTAATTTAATTTAAATAATAATAGATAAATTTAGTTTTAGATTTTCTGAAACAATATTTTTATTGCTTCCGAGGAATATGACCAGCATAATATTAAAAAAATAAAAGGTATTGTATATAAAATGTAAAAGTTTCAATTTTACATATGAATTATTATGTAATATCTCTTATATTCAAATAATAGATTATTTTGTACATGTTGCATGAGTTAATCAGAAACCAAAAAAAATTATAGATACTTTTACACACACACACAAAAAAAAAAAATGTATTAAATATATTTTACTCCTCTTTTCTCTAAAAATTATAATAATTGAAGTAAGTTATTTTTTAGAGTAAAACATTAATTACTAGCTAGTGATGAGCATATTAATTTTTATAACCAGTGTTTCTAGGTGTATAATTTTTTTAAACTATTAGAAAAAATGGAAATAAGAAAATTTGTATGTCCAATTTGTATGGCAAGACAATCAACAACTCTCTTACTCATAAAAAAGCAATTTACTTCAACTATTATAATTTTAGGGGAAAAAGAAGAGAAAAAAATTTTTTTATAAAAATTAAACTTTTTATTGACAACACTTTCCCAAAAGTTTATATATATATACAGATAAAAACAGTGTCTAATAACTAGATATCAAATTTATGTATACTCATCTTCAATTTATCATACACATCATTTTTTACTCAGATGTATATTCATCTTTATAAAATTCTTTTTTAAAGAAATTAAATATTTTCTATCGAAGATTCTTTTAAATATTTTCTGTTGAAAAATTATTTCATTTCTTAATGCTTACTTATAAAAATTTTTATTTCTAGTAAATATTATAATTTCATGTTCCCATTAAAAAAAAAGTTACAAAAATGTTTTGGTTTCAATATAACTTTCTCCTTTAATTATCTAAATATTTTACTAGATCATTTTTAATCTTTTAAGTTGAAATATTCTTTGATAATCTATGATTTTTAACAAAAATAAAAATATATATATATCGTAACTTTAACTTTTTCTTATTGTTAATGTTTTTATAGTTTAAATGATAATTACAAAATAATAAGATTAAATTAATATAAAATTATATGCATCGAAAAAGAAAGAAAAAAAAATAAAAACATAATACAAAAATTTAACTATAGAATATTGAACTTTGCATTCACATGACAGTGTATAAAAATTCATTGAACAAATCAAATATTGATAATAATCTGTATTAATGTACAGTGGGCCACAAAATTGAGTATATACCTTAGAAACTTAGATACTTTTTGCAATTACAAATTAAATATTGCTTTAAGATGATTGGATTTTTTACCTTATATACTTTAGTCTATGCTTTTACCGTACTATACTTATAAAATTATTACGTTTATTTATTTTTTACGAAAAAATAAAACATCTGAGACGAGAGGAAAACAACACCACAAAAATAAGTATACACCTTTATTAATTTCTTTTCCTTCCTCTCTTTACAGAAAATTTAAAAACTAAAAAGTGGTGGCATAATTTTAAAATATAAGAAGTGTATACTCAATTTTGTGGCATGGTTTTCTATCTTTACTCAATCGCTTAACTTTTTTCTTAATAAATAAGTTAACTATAGAATTGTGTTATTATAGGATGGTAAAGCAGAGGTTAAAAGTATCTAGGATAAAAAAATTCTATCTATTTAAATCAATATTTAATTTGTAATTGGAAGAAGTCTTAAAAAGTTTTAGAGGTGTATACCCTCAATTTTGTGGCTCACTGTATGTGTACAAATTAAGGATTATGTTATATCATTATATCTGTTCCTTTTTTAATGCTATTTTTTTCTTTCCAAAAGTATCAATTTTTCATATTTCTATTATGTAACAAAAAAAAATGTGTGACAGTAATAGGACAAAATAAAACTTATCTTGTACTTGAAATCTTTTTTTTTAATTATTTGAAACATAAATTGCTTAAATATTACAATAAAAGATATAGATAATATACAAATTTCACTTTACTTATCATATTTTATTTATATTACACATTTTTATATTATGAAATAATTTCAAAATAGAAACATACAAATATGATAACAAATTCAATAGCATATTAACATTGTTAAATAAAAAAAAAATGAGAATAAATTCCTTCAATAGCATTAAAAAAAAATTGATCACAGAACAAGCAATTTAAGTTTTTTTATCAGTTATCATTTTAAAAACGATAACTGATAAAAAAAAAATAATAACTTAAATTGCTTGTTCTGTGATCAATTTTTTTAATGCTATTGAAGGAATTTATTCTCATTTTAAAACGTGTGAGGCGTGATGGCCGAATGGCTAGCGCTCTGGCGTTCGGTACCACAGGTATCGGGTTCAAATCCTGGCGGTGCCATGGGTGTTTGTAGTGGTTCGGAATCCACTTTAAGCCGTAGGTCCCGGTCCTAATAGGATCGTAGAGCATTGCGGGGGCATTGTTACTCCAAGTCCGTGGCTTACCATCAAGTTACACGTGCCCCTGGGTAATGCAAAGTGAGTAACATCGGTGCAGCCCTTATGGCATAAAAGATCACGGTCTATTTGCCAGTTGCATTAGAAGAAAAAAAAATTTTAAAACGATAATTTTTAAGAAATTTATTCAATATAATTCAAAAAATCTCCCATCCATTCAGGTTTTATCTAATTAATTTAAGATCAAACTTTCAACAATGACTTCTTCATATATCTTTTTTAACCAGAAAATGTTTAGCAACTCTTGACAGTCATAGATACAAACAACTGTAAGACAGAGAGAACAATAAAAAAATATTCTTTTATAAGCAAACCTTCAGAAACAAAATAAAAATATTATTTTCAGCATTTTATTATATTTTTTATCCATCTTAGTATTTATTTATAAGATTGCTGTAATTTGCTAATATTCAAAAAACAAAATCACATCCAACAAATTATTTGCAAGAAATAACAAGTATGAAAGATATCAGCATTAACTTTAAAACAAAAATATGAAAAGTGGATTATTCATTTGATAATGCCCAAAATGCTATTAGTAGTGATGCCAACCTCAAATAAGTCTTTTAAGTCATATTTAAGACAATTTTTATATACTTATTAGTAATAAGGGGAAGGAAAAAGTTAGTGTCAGAATCAACACATCCACCACTTTCAATAGAAATTACAGTCAACATCAATCACAAAAACTCACATCAACAGAAATGCATATTCACAATTGTAGCTGTTATTTGTTATATAATAATATGCAACAAAAAAAAATTTTTTAATTGAAAAACTTTTATTGAAATAAGGTCAATTTACAGAACATTTAAGATTTAATTCTACTTATATCTTATATATTGCATATTAAAATTAATACATGTAAGAAATATTAATTTTTATAAGCATAATGCTGCACAGCATTTTGAAATGAAAATATAAGTCTTGTAAGAGCAAACAACTTCATGAAAATTTATAACAAAAAGCGTTTACATACAAATAATAAATTAATCCATTAAATTTTATAGTCCTTGTAAAGATCTCACACACTAACAGTTACTTTGATAACAAGGTAAAAATGTAACAACAGCGATATATTTATTTATATACATTATTGAATAAGATTCAATGATATCTTCTTAAATATAAAAAATTACATAAAACTCTATTTTCACAAAAACTGGTGTAATTTTTTTTTTGGGAATGGAAATCAATGAGTGTTTTTAATAATGTAAAGTTGAAAAAATAATAAATAAAAATGGCGTTTTTAAATTTCTATCATATGTTTTTGTTTTTTTGTTTTTTTTTAGTAGAAGCTGTGGAAGATCTTTAACAGTTGCCATCTCTATATTTATAATCAGAGTCAATCAAATTGCTGTATCAGTTTTGAGAACACATAGACTCAAAATAGTATTTTTAAAATGGTATTTTTATATGCAATCTATTTATAGCTATGATATGTAAAACTTTTGATAGATGAACAATAGTTTTAACTTTAATAAAATGACGCTCTACAAATAAATGGTCAGTTTTATTATTTTAAAAATGTTGGGTGGATTTATTGTTTTAAAAATGTTGGTTGGTTTTATTATTTTAAAAGGGGAACAATTGTTTTGTAAGAATTTACTTAATAGTAAATATTTAAGATTTGAAAGTTTTATAAGCAAAGCAAAAAATTAAATCATTCTATACAAAGAATATATATAAAAACAAAATTATTCTATTAAATCAAAAATTGGAGCTATAAACCTTGACTGCTGTGAAATTATCCATCTGAATTGCACCTACCTTTTTAGATTGCCTGGGGATAGAATCAATAGTATGTAAGGGTTTAGTATTTGTGGGTGTTCTAGAAGGTTCAATGGTAGCAGTTGATAAAGGAGGCATGCCTAGTAAAATATTCAAGTAAATATATTAGAACAATTAATCAAATATTATCTTTTAATTAATGCTATTCCTGAATATCTTCTTTCACGTTTGAGAAACATCCAAAAAAACATAAAATATATATTTAAATAAAAAAATATTTTAGAAAAGGAATTGACTTAATCATAACTTGTAAAAAAAAAAAAAAAAATTGTTGCCTTTCATTAATTATAAAGAGAAGTATGAAAAATTATGCCATTTTTATTACATAAAGAAAAGATAACTTCACAAATATCCAAAAATATAATGTGACTCATGAAAGAAAGTCAAGCAATTATATTTTAATTGATTAATGGACATTTAAAAAAAAAAATCAAAGTTGAATAAAACATTTTTCTGAATTGTATAACTTATGCAAAAGATTTTGGAATTTGTTTAAAATAATAAAATGCATATCTACAAATTTGAATTTAAAAAAAAATTCATAAGTGTAATATAATATAGAATGCAAAAACCTAAATGAATTAATCACAGCATTTCAATTTTCAGTTTTAAAAAAATTATCAGTTAAATTAAATATTTTTTTGTTATAAGATTTTTGTACAATGTTTGTTATTCAATACTCAATTATAAGATGAAAAATAATTTTTATAAATGATCAGTATGTAATTTAATAGAAGTAATGAAATTGTTATTTTACAATAAAGTGATAACTTGGCTCTCTACAATTCACTGAATATTTCATTTATTTTCAGATCAAATTCACTCTTGTAATGGAAGAAATATAAGGTTTTTAAATATGATAAGGTAGAAAGAATTTATCATAACAAGATAGTACAAAAATATCATGGATCATAAAAACAACATCACAAATTTCAATCGGCATTATCACAAAAATCATTTCTGTCAAGAATGGTGTAAGTTTTCAAAATAATTTTATGTTCCTTTGTGGGGTTAAGTGATGATTATGGTCTTTTAAAATACTTTTTGGGTATGGATTAAACATGCATATAGCACATATATCATATACAATGCGATTTTGATGCATCTTCGATGATAATAATAGTGCATCATATAGGTGAAGCTTTGCAAAAAAATGTCTTTTAAATTGTCTTTGTGCACTTCCATAATATTTTCAAATTTTTGATATTGCTTTATGATGAATTTTATTTCATTAAAAACCTAGCTATACTCCTGATTAAAAAAAATAAATAAACAATGATGGGAAAAAATGAATCAATGAACAATAAGAAATCAAAATTTGAAGATACTTTTAGTTATAAGACACATCATGATGAATATAATATCCACTTTTTACTTTAATATATGTTCTCATTTTTCTTAGATGAATAATTTTGGTAATAGTGTTCAAATGAAGTAATATAGAGAATGTAACTAAAGTTTGATTAATTGACTTCAACAGACAATTTGGTTTTCTAGTACCACAATATTTATCTTCCTTTTCTACCTTCAAAAACTATTTTTAAAATGCTTCTCCTATTGAAAAATGTTTCCTGAAATTTTGTTATATTTTCTTTAATCTTTGGGTAATATTTCAAATAAAAATCAAAGTAATTAATAATTAGTTTACTTACCAGGAGGAGAACTAACTGAGCGCATCGTTTTTATATGCTTCTAGGAAGAAGGAAAAAATTATGAATCTGTAATTTTTATATTTATAAAAATTAAATTATTATTACACATTTTTTTTTAATTCTAAAAAAAATTTTCATTTTATATATAATTAAGGAATATAATAAATTAATGAAAATCAATATATTTAAGCAAAAAGGTATATTTTAGACCATGAAAAGCCAATTATTTTACCCTAACATATAAAATTTAAACAAAGAATGAATAACTATTTAATTAAACAAGCATTGTGGCAGCATAAAATTTAGCATATTTTTATAAATGATCAACATTTCTTTACTTTAAATTTATATAAATATTTATTTTCACTAAAAATATATGACATGCTTTGAGCATAATATAAAATCAAATACTAAAATATATTTTATAATTTAGATAAAACAAAAAAAAAAAAGACTTAAATTAAATATATTCAGACTCAAAATATGATATATAAAAAATTGTTAGCAGAAAATTTATGCTGCAAAATGGTATTTCTTTAAAAATATAACAGATAAAGAGTTATTCATATGTAAAAACATTTTTTTCTTTTTTTTATTAATTTACAGAAAAAACATTTGCAATGGTTTTATAAGAAAAGGAAAAGAAATAGATTGGCAAACTAAGAATTGATTTACTACATAAAAAAAAAAAAAATTATTTTCTTAACACATCTTTTTGTTTCTGTTATATCATCATGCTACAGCTACAGAGTGGAAATAAACTATATGACACAGATTTTAATTTAAATAAATTAAACTCCTCAATGTAGTTTAAATTTTTAATCACTTACACAATATTAGTATTTCATTATATTTGTCATAATTTTTTATTTGTTTTTAATGTTTATCGTATACAGCAAAAATAATAGTACAAGAATATATATTAATAATTACAATAATTATTTTGTATATCGCTTGTAATTTATAAAATTCATTGCACACATTTATATAGTGTTAAAATTACCAGCAGAAAAGAATAAAATATGAATTCATAAAAAATATGTAATAAATACATTATTCAAATTTTTCAGTATCGGTTAATATTAAGAAGAAGAATAAAACAAAATATTTACAAATAATCTAATGAAAATTTTTGAATATGAATATTAAAATAATTTATACTATTTTCTGAAATCTGCGTTTTTTAATATATTTATAAAATCCAATGAATGGAAAAATTTAACTATTATTTTAAGTGTTAAAAAAGAGCTTTTAAATCTTTTCATTTCACAATGGTATATGTTAAAAAATTTAATATATACAGGCAATGTGAACAATATTTAATATACAAGCTTTTCTACTTATATTTTATTTTATCAACTCAGTTTAAAACATTAACTGAATAACACTGAAACACTGCTCACATAAACTACAAAAAAAAATGCAATATTCTTTTTTTTTTTCATAGTTTTAACTATTATTTAAATGAAAAAAAAAAAAAAAAAAAAGACTGATTTTCACATATAAAAAAAAATTTTATTAATTTTTAAATATCGTTGTTAATTTGTAATAAATAAAAAAAATTAAGAAGTATTTCAACTTTTTTTAAATATAAATATGAAGAAATATGCCATTGCTTTTCAATAATCGTTAATAACTTAAAAACATTTTCATTTATAATCTAATTAATAAAGAGTGATCTTACCGGGGCTTCCATTCTTTTTTGTCAAAAATTTATAATTTATCTATGCAAATAAATAACAACTTTAAAATACAGAATTACTCATACTGATAAAAATTTATAAAAACTATTGAATTTGTAAATTTTGCGACATTTTTACCCGTTTACAACTTATATTGGAACTAAAAAAACATGAAATTGATTACTAGTAATTATTTGTCATGTTGACAAACATTAAAAAAGAGGTTGAGTTTAGATGTAGTTTCATTTCTCTTGTCAAAATATTTTTTATTTATTAAAAGTAAATGTTTTAATTATCTTCTTTACAAAATAACATGATTACAAAATAACTTTTATTCATTCGGTTTTATGCATAAGATTTACGAATTTTAAGAAATATACGATCCCAAGCAATAAATTAATTAAATTAATTCATGTATGTTGGATTTGGCAACATGTTAAGAGGAATTAAGATTATCTTAAGGTTTGTTTTTAGCGCGGTTCTAAGGCTTGCTAAAAACGCTGGAGTTCTTTTGTTCCACATTTAATGAACTTGAATTATTTTAAAACTATCTCTACTTCAGAATTTCTCGGTATTTTAATTATTTCAATATCATTTCATACATATATCTTGCTTAAGATGTAATGTACGTGCCACAGTATTGAACTTCGAGAAAGAGCTGAGACTCCATTATTATCCGGTAGGCATTACCAAAATAACTAATTATAGTGACCGTTATATGTAATTTCAGTTTTATTTATTTCAATGTTGTATATGTTATTTAAGTGAAACCATTATCATTTCTCTTGATATTTTTTAGCTGAAGATGTTATTTTAGTTTTTCATTGGGTACTACTACTATTGTGTAGTAATATCCGTGATGAAAAACAAAACTAACTATTCTGTTCTATACATGCATTTTAAACTTTTATATTAAGGCGTTGATCTGTTATTTTGGTGTTCTTATCTGGTAGTTTTTTTAACTTTTCATAGAGGAATGCTTTCATTGAAAGTTTTTAAATGACCACGAATTTGAAGCGTTTAAATTAAAAGTAAAAAAATGCTTTCAGATTTTGTAGATAAGTAATTCTTTTATATTTTATATGCTGATTTATTAAATTTTGTATACTTTTCTTGTGCGCATAATTACGTTATACTTTTAGAGATCGTGACGAGCAATTCTAATACTGTTTTGTGTTTGTATTTATTAAATAATAATTTACAAAATGCCAATATGATACAATATATCAACTAGGAGATTTCGCATAAATGCGTTTCTGCTGTTTCTACTCTTCATTTGTTTGTATAGTATGTTGCTGTTTCTATTAAGAATATGTTCAATGGGTGTGGACACTACATGTTGGATATAAAGGGATATTTGAATTCTTTCTTTGGTTGTGATATTTGATATAATTTTGTTTAAACTCTTATTAACAGCTATTAATTTTTTAATTATTTAAATAAACACATATTATGTAAGTTAAAGGAAGGAATTTATTTGATTAGAGAACTAAGTGAGGTATTAAGCTACATGTATATTAATATAGAAATAACTATAAAAAATTTATCCCTCAAGATTTAAAAAATTAAAATATTTTAAAAAAATTAATTATGTAGAGAAAAAAATAACTCAAAGTAAAAAATTCAAAAGTGTTGAGTTTGAATTAGTATTATTAAATTTTATTTATCTGAAATAACTCATTATTTATTCTGCAAAACAAAATTTCATATTGCATTGTATTTTTTACATTATTAGTGATATTTGTTAATTTAATTATGTAATAGATCATTCATGAATGAATGTTTTTATATTTAACTTTATTATTTATATATTTTTATAATCTTCTAGCATTTGACTTATGGTCTCTTGATCTCCTATTAATTTAATTTGGTTTTTTTATTATGCTGAAATATTTGACTACAGTCATTATTATTAAATTAATTGTTTAATTATAAAGCATGTGTCTCTTTTTCCTGTTAAAATTAATGTGAATGGGCTATCTTATTGAGTGGTTATATTATAAAAGACCAGCATCATTTATATGACAATAAAAATAACTTATTTTATTTTTACATTTTTATTAAACAGTTAGAAAACCAACTATTATTATCATGTGTGAACATGGTGTTGCCCTGGGTTAGGAGTCCATGACATTATCCGAAAATTAGGGTCAAGCAAATAAAACTCCATTGCAAATTTTGGTGGAAAATGGTAGTTTGGGCGGGCCTAACTCTTGAAATGATTCGTGAGTAATGTTAATCTTCAAAGAATTTTCTGGACAATTTGGCTTTTTGCTGGAAGGGTTTTGTAGTATGGTTTTGAATCGCTTCATGTTTTGGGTTGGAATTTTAAACGTTTGAAGTCCTTATAATCTTTATAATCCTTCGAAGAACGTTATAATCCTTCTTGAAGTTTCACATTTATCACTTTTGGCATTTTCTGTGCTTATGGTGCTGTATAGAGCTTCTAATTGTATTTGGAAGGCTTTATTCTTCATTATGTGTAAAATTTCAAACCTTGACTTATTTTTTTTTTTTTTTTTTTTTTTTTTTTTTTTTTTTTTTGGCTATTGAATGTTATAGTGTTTCTTGTAGAATTTGGAATACTTCATTCTTCATTTATCATTAGAATTTTTAAACTTAGATGTATTCTTTTGTAATGTGAATGTTTCTTGTAGAATTTTGAATACTTCATACTTCATTTATCTTGCTTTTGTATGAGATTCTTGAACAATGCATTTCTTCATGAAGTTCTTGATCTATTCAGCACTGCTATATTCATGTGGCTGTTGTTTTTTTCCATTATTGTAGTATTCCAATCAATTGCTTCATATATATCTTGCATTATTAAACATTGCTATATTCCTGAGTTTATTCATCCATTCTTTAATGTTCATACATGATAGGTTGAAATTTGCTGAGCAGATTAAAGATGAAGATATGTATTATTTTATTTTAAGAACTAATAAATTGAATATCTATCATAAAATCTTTATTGCAATTGCATATCAATCATTTACCAGTTTAATGATCTTGAACAGTTAAATATGTGTTTAATTTATAGAAAAATTATATTCACTTCATCGTCATTAAATTGCCATGTATATTTCTAAATTTTTCTTATGCATTGATAGAAATGTAAGCCATGTATCGTCTTTTAAAGATAGTATCATATCAGTTTTTACTTTTTGTAGAACATCACAAATACAAACTCGAGGTAGTGAAGTATCCCTAATATTATTTAGTTAATTCATTAGAGCATACAAGAATATCTTGAGGGGTTTTGAAGCAGCCTTAGCAATTTGATATGCCTTTGTTGCAATTTAGGTGTGTGATTTGTTTGCCAGATGTTATAAAAAAGACGCCAAAATTGAGCAGTGCCTATTTTTGCATTAGTCTGATTTGTCATTATTTAACTACTAATGTATAATTTTTTTAAATTTCAAAAATTGTTTACTATATTATGTATTTTTTTTATATTTGCGCAAAATGAAATATTGAAAGTTAAATTTATTTTCTATTTTCCAAAGCAATAATTTTAAATTTGTAAGGATTATTTTCATTTTAAAATGGATGGCTGAATTTTTACAAATGGTATTAAATGTAAGAAACCCATGATTGAATGATGTATGAATATGAATTTTGAACTGCTCATTCATTTAGTGAAATGAACATATACATCTGTAGCTCATACTTGAATATGATAGCAAAAATTCAGTGCAGAATTTGCCACTTTACTATAACCAAGACATTGAAGAGCCATATAGTATGGTCCAGAGCAGACTGAGGACAAAGAAGTGAGATTGCTAAAATTAAGAACTTGATTATAAATTGTTTATCTAATAGAAGCAATAATTGTTAAAAACCTTCAAGGTCTTTATATATATATCTTATAATTTTAGCTACAGCATCATATTAATCATTTGTACTAAACATTACACATATCATAGAGACCAGGGCAAACAATGCAAGTTAAGTATGAGAAACTAATTTCTATGTTTTCATCTCGAAGCAGGCTTATTATTGTGCCATTGATTTTCCCTCCTTTTCAATGCTGTTTAAAAAAACACCAAGTAAAAACTACTTTTATACTACAAGAAAATTACTTTTTTATTTCATTTTATATTTTGTCATTTAGATGTTAACATAGAATATTTAACATGAAAAGGCAGCTATATGTATTTTTCACAATGTGCTCAAGAATTCAGTCTAAAATATTTACATATTGTTTTTGAATAGTCATATTTTTATTCTTCACTTAAATTTTACGACAGTTAAAATGCATATTTGTTTTTATATAAGAATTTGTGTGGGCTCCTGTTCATTTCATCCTAAATTTAAGTTTCTTAAAAATTATTCATTTCTTAATTTTGTACATTATTAAAGTGTAATTTACATTCTTGTAGTAAAGCTAGTTATAAATAATAATAAAAACCATTATATTTTTATAATTAAGTTATTTATTCATAATTTGTAAGACTTTATTATAGAAAAGTTATTAAAAATAAAAATATTTTTAGAAATAATATAAATTCTTGAATTCCAAGAATTGGCTAAATATAATTGATCCACTTATATCCAATGCCTATTTTAATAAATGTGGTTTTAAAAGTGTCATTTCAAATTCCTTTTTTTATGTATTTATAAAATTTATCACATTACATAAATATATGCTTTCTTTATATATTGCTAATCATTCCTTAAGAGTTTTTTTTTTTTTTTTTTCCATTCTATTTGAACCAAAAACTCATCTGCCGTAATACATTTAATCTTCAAATCATTTACAGTATTTTATTCAAAAATATGTATGTAATATTATGCATATGATTTATATCTTTTCAGTCATATTTTTAAAAATGCTTATTTTTTCATTATATTTGAAACAAAAAATAGTCCAGTTATTTTTTTATCCATATGACATGGAAGTATGGTTGTATTTAAAAAAATTTTGATGGACTTGTTGAGCTTAGTGTATTAATCTGGCAATATACTATCAGCTCCAACCTGGAATTGTTGCTTTGATAAAATTTGCTGTAATAAAGCAACTATTGTTTTTGCTTGTGACAAATTGCATTTTTGATCTATTTGATATTTTCGATCTAAAAAAATATGCATTTAGCATTTCTTCCCCTTGCAAACATTAATCGAAATGTTCACAGAATCCCACATTTCAAAATAGTGTGGTATGTAAATACAAGTAATTAAAGCAGTTTCATCAGAATGCTTTTGTATCCTCTTAATATGAAGCGATAGAAGTACCCCAGCCTAAATGTAAATTTCTCACAAAAAATAAGATCTTATTACCTTATAAGCTCAATATTCAGATAATAAGATTGCTGCACTTAAATTGGGTTTTTAAAAAAAAATAATAATTTTCGTAATTTAAAATTTTCGTTTCCCATTTTATAAATGCTTGTTATCATTCAAACTGCAAGAATTCAAATTGCATTGTCTATTCAAAATCTCGTAAAAAATACTTACACTCGGGTGAGGCAAGAATTTTAGAAACAAATTTGTATTTGGTTAGATTTTAGGAAGAATTTGAAATACTTTTATTATTACGTTGTTACTTTGGTATGTATACTTGGGCATATACTAAACCAGTGTTTCCCATAAATAATGGGTAAATGATTAATCCATTTCCTTGAAATAAATTTTTACTACTGCCATATTATTCATTGATGGAGTCATCTGAAGTAATTTGATTACTGCTTTTAAAAATTCATAAATACAAAAGCAGTTAGAATAAAAATGCATGCATAGTTGAAAATTTACTAGATTTAATTTTCTCTTTTCTGTATTTTTACCAAGTTGAGGATCACCAAATTTGACATTTATTAAAAAAAATCTGTCTAAATTTGGTTTTTGCCTTCTCCTGATGATATTTTAGACTTCAAGTTATTCCAAATAATGCTGTATATTATATGAACTTTGTTGGGATAGTACTTTCAGCAAAATTTTTCACATGCATCCATATTCATACAAGTCGTATATCAAACAACATATTATTAAATTGATTCATTCCAAAGCAGACATATACGAAGGTACTATTGTATTTATCAATCTCTAAACCCTAAATCAATCATGCTACTGAAAGTCTTAAAATGAAGATCAAAAATCCAATGCTGACATTTGAGCTCAAAGCATCTTTGTTCAGCTTGACAGTGTAAACAATTATAATAAAGCAATATGATTTGGAATATATATATATATATTGCTATGATAAACTGAAGTAGAAGGAAACCTATGTATACTGGTTATTAATCATTGTGGCAAATAAGTGAATATTACTATGGTGGTTTGAACAATAGTGTCCATTTTACAATTGAATACAATTATTTGTTTTCATTATTGTTAGTGAAGAAAACTTATTCTTATAAGTGGATTAAAGATAATTGAGGAAAATGTCTGAAATAATTTTGTACTGTGTTTCCACATCTTCTACACTTCTGTGAATAACACTTGTCAATTAAAGTAGAATACATTTGTAATGCTTTGTAGTTTTCTATTTTATAATTTGTATCTTTCTATTTGTTTATGCTACAGTGTCCCAGATAAATGTGGCATACATAATGAGCCTTGTTTATATAGGAAGACCTTATCACCTATTAAATTAACAGTCAGTGACATTTAAATGTAGTATTGCTTTTTTTTTTTTTTTTTTTTCAAAAAATACTAATTAATTTCCTCACTGTATTCTACAAATTATGAAGTTAATAACCTAAAGTATATTAATGCCTAGTACAGAAAGTTTTTTTTTTTTCCTCCCTTTCTCCTGGACATTTAGAGGAAAATTAATTCAATAAAAACCGCAATACAGAGATGCTTTTCAGCACAGATAAGACTAAACTTTTTGATTGAAATAATCACTTTTTTAAAGCTGTGCGCAATGGGCGAAAGCTAGCTGTTCTTTTACCGAACGAGGCAAGATACGACATGCCAACCGTTTCACATCGTACGCCGATGTGTGCAAGTGCAAATGCATGAAAAAAGCCTGTAATGTGATCGCAGGCAGGGAAAAAAACGCTTTACAGAACACCAAATTAATAATTAGTTGTTATTAATTAAAATTTTTGTTTCTTGCAAATATGAAGATTACAATAAAGAGATAAATATCGTGTATGTTGTTTATACCTTAGATCTTATATGAATGAATATATCTTCTTTCTGGTTTTCATGACGTTAAATTTGTAATTTTTGATATTATATATGAAAATGTTCTTTAAAAGTAAAAACTGGTGTTAGTTTTATGTCATGGGTTTAAAAATGGAACTTATTAGAACATCGCGACGTGTAACGTACATGAACATCTCTTGAATTGTAGACATACTTTTCATGCACATAGGTCGAAAACCTTAGAAGTACGATTTTTTCCGTTCTTAACGGGAAAAAACTATAAACTTCTAGAATTTGTTTATTCTTATAGTCGGTACAATTTTTTATGTCACTTCACAAGTTGGTTTTTTATGTTTGCTACAATTCCAAAACATCAGGTTTGAAAGGAAATAGTATCACTTCCTCAAAAAAAAAAGAAGTTTGTTTATTATTATTTTCTTCTTTATTTTTTTTTTTAACAATTAAGCATTCTTATTCAATAATGTACACAAATTAATTATAGTCGCTCTATTAAATTTTTTCATTGTTATCCTAAAGTGCATATTGTTTGTGTATGAAGTCTTTATTTTTGAAAAAAGATCGTGTTTAATGATAAAAATATTGGTATCTATATGCTTTTTATAATAAATTTCGTGCACTACTCTTATAAATTCATTTCAAAAGTACTGCACATTTAAAAAATTGATATTTTATTTTCTGTATTAAATCTTAATTTGTAATAAACACACGGATTAGTATTTTAATAAAAGATGCCTAGATGAAATGTATCTAAAGAAAAACTTTTGAATTTGTTTAAAAAAAATATTATGAATTGTGGTTACAGTTGGGCAACTGGTGGTCGCTTAATTTGAAAAATAACTGTGTATGTCTAGCAATAATGCCCCACCTATCGAACAACTACAGAAAAGTTGTTGAGAGGTCGAGGTTGGCATCTCGGATATTTATAATGTAATGAAATGACATTGAAAACAATATTCTCGTTTAAAATTCTAATTGATCCGCATTCTTCGCTTAATACTCATTCGAATAATCGAACATAAACCTATCAGAAATGTAAAATATTATCATAGAAAAACGCGCCAGTTTTTATCATTGCATCTATTTGGCATTCGATTGATCAATTCTCAGAAAAAAAATTGCTGTTAGATGAGGTGTTTTTTTTTTTTTTTCAATTCATTGTTTTATTTAATTTCAGGAATATTTTATACTGGTATTTACATTAATTTTATATCCCACTATTTTTTTTTTTTTTTTTTATTTATTTATCCAGCAATTAAAAAAATTTTTTTTTTTTTTTTACCATTAAATTTTTCTAAATAGGCGGAAGTTTGTAAAGTAAACATTTTTAGTGAGTATTCAGACGCCAATTTGACTGCTGAAAATCAGACTTTTAACTTTTTTTTCCCCCAAGAAATTTTTATAATGTTTATCCAACGATATCTATCGCTTTTCAGTGTGCATATTAAAATTACAAAAATGTAAGTATTAATATCTTCGTAAAATATTTTTAATTTTCTATTTCACGAAATGTTTAGATAAAATGTTGAAATTATTATTACTTCCAAACTGGTAAATAGTGACTGGCTTCATTTTTTGGCTGCTACCTACAGTATCAGTGCGGGGTTCCATTTTACAGCTGGCATTGATGCAACAAACAAAGCTGTCTTTTGGCCAGCTCATTAAACTGCGTTTGTGTTTTCAAAACATCACTGCGTACTTCTACCGTCACCTACTTCACTATTTTTATTGATTTATCCAGAAATATTATTAAAAAACACTACTATTTAAAGTTTTTTTTTTTTTCTCCTCAAATGGCTGGGGTACATCAAACAGAATAGCATATCACAATAAGAAGAAAAATTATGAACAAAAGTAACAACAAGAACAGAAAAATCAAAAAATTCAGATGATAGCCGGAGGTTATCGTCTAAAAACGAGACGCCTTAAAGATATTAATTCTTACTTTTTCTTTGTAATTTTAATATGAACACTAGAAGAAGTGATAAATAGCGGTAGATATGTATTATAAAAATTCAAAAACTGCTCAGCTAAATATATATATATTCAACGTTTTATTTATTTTCGGGTGGTTCAATGGCCATCTAAATACTTATGGGTGACTATAAGTTTCTTCTTTTAAATATTCCGCCCATTTAGAAAACTACGGAAAAAAACTTAAATTATTAAACTTTAAATTGTTGAAGAGATAGTAAAAAATAGTGGAGCTATAAAATTAATATTTGTTTTTAACTTTTTTTAATCCCGCTTGGTAGACAGCAATATCTAGACCAAGTCCAAGAATACATGTGGTCTCATGGAAGGAGGTGGGGAGGGGGGGCAGCTTCTGTTGTGATGAAGCACCCTTAGATAGAAGTCTGACTTGGATAAGTGTCGCTGAAGTAGGGCAGTGCCTTCCAGGAGGACTTTTAGGGGAACTACCCCGTATTTGAGTATCGTATGGGGAAAACCCGGAAATATTAATTAGTAATGAAATCATTGGTTATTATTCTACCAGCTGTTCAATGAAAAGGATAAAGATTCAGTTTAAAAGTTCAAATGGACGAATCGATTACTTGTTAGGTGCGTTAGTCAGACATTATGGAGCAGTGTATTTTGAAGAAAAAAAGTTTTGTCGTTAGTGTGGTCGTAATTCGAAAATATATATTGTTTGTTTCTTATTCTACTTGGCAGACAGCAACGTAAACCAAGTCCAAGAATCCGTGTGGTCTCACGGAAAGAGGGAAAGGGCGAGCAGCTTCTGTTGTGATGGAGCATCCTTAGGTAGGAAATTTGGCTTGACTCCGTGTCGCTGAAGGAGGGCAGTGCCTTCCGGGAGGACTTTTAGGGGTACTATCCCACATGTGCGTATCATACGGTGGAAATCCCCCACTAGGTGGTACAACTAACGAGGCAAGATGCTGAACATCACAAACGCCATCGAACCTCCGACTTAATGCTCACCAGTAGGGCATCAAATTAATGTAAATACCACTATAAAAGGCTTGGCACTTAATATTCTTGAATTTAAATCTGATTTATGGCTAGAAACAGAAATAGATGACAAGAAAAAAGGAAGCTGTTGAAAAGAGTAAGAGAAAAATTGGTCTCTTGCAAACTAAAACGAAATTACGGAGTTCGAATTCTGAATCAATCATAATGATTGTATAGATATGTGGGGGTGTTTTCCCCCCCTCTCTCTCCCCCACAGTATTTAGAAGGAAAAAACTTTAACGGTGCGAATTGAAAAGTTTGAAAATTTGCGGTATTTCTGTTAATAATATCCCAATGGAATTTGATCTTGGACAGAATTTAGTCACCATCCTAATGCAGGGATGGGCAAACTACGGCCCGCGGATAGAATTTTAATTTGCCGGTCCGAGGCAAAATAAAAGAAATATATATTATATATCCATCTTCTTTTCTACTTTGATTAAATATTATTCATCATATACAATCGTCTCAAGCAGTTGTTTCTAAATATGCCAAAGTTTTACAAATCATTATCGAAAGTAAGTTTCCCAAATTTAATAACTCACGCCCAGTAAATCAGTGCTATGTTTGCTTCATCTGATATATGTGAACAAGTGTTTTCAACTATGAATCTTGGAATGAATTATTTCAAAAGTAGACTGACAGATGTGCTGATTCTGGGAACGAGGCTAAATGCTCATCTCACTTCGAACCTCAATATAAGGAACTTCTAAAATGAAATCGCAGTTTCATTCATCTCATTAACATATTTAAATTACAATACTTGAAAAGAAATTTAAAATTTTAGAAAAATTATCTTGGCCCGCCAAACTATTTTTCGATTTTTGGTCCGCCACCGAAAAAGTTTGCCCATCCCTGCCCTAATGTATAAATATCATGCTAAATCTTGGGAAACAACGAAATTGCGTACTTCTACCCTCATGTACCCTACGTGTGGTTTTTTTTTGGATTAAGTGAAATTTTATCGTCTAATTCATTAGGTTTTAAACAATTTTATGGATATAAAATATTTTTATTTCTGTCATAAAGAGAAATAAATATGGCCTTGGCAATTTTTTGCCGAATCTTAATCAATTAAGTTGTGTATTTTTATTAATGGATGTAACGCTTTCTAATGCTATATGTATTTCATTAATTTTGAATGATCTTATGATAAGTATCATTTGTGTTTAGTTCCATTTTAATGTAAATCCCAATTCATCCAAATAAACGTGTTCGTATTTTGTTTTTATAAAATTAATTAACAATCATGAGTTTTACTTTGATATTTAATGTTGAAAAGGAGATTTTGAGTGGCTCCACGATGTTTTTATTTAATAAAAAAAATGTAAAGTTTAAGAAGCACTGTCATATTTAAAGCTATATTTATTTTTTTAAAGGGCAAGTAATGATAAAAAAAAAAAGCATTTTCATAGTCATTTATGTATATTTTTAATTAAATTGTTTCGATAGGTGATTTAAATGGTTGGAAACTTTAAGAATACAGTGCAACTTTCAATAGTTGAATGTTGTGACCACTTCTAATGCCATAGCTAATCGAAAAAATTATCATCTACGTATACTATATTTTCTTTAATAAAATTATCCAGGAAATTCTACAGGTGATGGTCATGATTGAGCAATTAATGTTATATGCAAAAGAAATTTATTGATGATCAACTGATTAAAAACGATAGACAAAAATGTCCACGTTTTTAAAAATGTGTTACTTTTTTGTGAATTAGTTATTAATTTTATTAAATTTCTTTTGATTATTTATTATTGAATCTTGTTCTAAATTGTATTCTTTTTTTTTTTTTTCTCACGGCGACTTAAATTGTCAGAATTGCATAACATATTCTAATTGTGCTTCTTTTGACGAAGTTCTCATTGAATAACTTAAATATTTTGAATAAACGAATAAATATATTTGTATTCTATAAAACGAACACGAATTTCTAAGGAAGTAAAGAGTGGCTTTTTTGTTCTATTTATCGCCTATTTGGCTGAAGATGATTGACGCATGCAACACTCGTGATTGATCGGTACTTTATTTTTTATTTTTTTTTTTCCCCCTCCAAAAATTATTACAACCCTGTGATTCAGTTATGCTTCTTTCAAGTTTGTAATAGTTCTCTGGATTTGTCTAGACTTACTCGTTGTATAAATTAACTAGTGATTTCCGAATGCAAAAAAAAAAATCAAAGGATGAATATTAATATCGAAATTTATAGTGTTATTTCATAAACTATTTTTGTAACTTTTTATTTCAAGGAAGTTTAGCAATTTTATGGTAATTATTACTTTATAAATGTTAATTCTGAGTTTTTTTTATTATTGCATATATTTATATATAAATATACTATAGATGTTCCAAACTGTAGTAGTTAGTTGTTTCAGCAATTTTATCTTGTTTTGGAAAAAACAAAAAAATTAATTTGTGATATTTTTTTAATAATTTTCTTAAATATTATTGGTTTTATTGCATTGTGTTTATTTAGAGACCATTTATATATTTGCTTCTAAGAGTTTCATACTGTATGTCAAATTTCAGTTCATTATTTATTCCAAAGTTTATCTCTAGGAATATATAGTTTATTTTATGTTTAAATTTTTGTTGAAAGAATTCTTTCAGTAGACATTATTTATATTATTATTGTCTATAATTTTATAGATCATAATGATGTGACTATGATTTTAAATAAATATTTAAAAAATTATTCTTGTTTTATCAGCTAAAAGATTTTATTTATTTTATCTTCCTTTTATATTTTTTTCAAGTAATTAATTTACTGTTAAAATTTTTCATGTATATATTGTAGTTTTGATTTCCATCCATTTTTTTTAATGTATAAAATATGATTATTTATTTAACTTCTAAATAAAAAATGAAAATGAGTGCATCTAACAGTATGTCAAAGAAAACAAGTAAATAATTTGTTAATTGCACAGGATTTTGAATAATATCATTTGGAGTGATTAAGCCTAATGTTATGTTTTTCTAATAGAAAATTAAGTGGATTTTGTTTCTGAATTTCATTCTAAAATATGTAAACATTGTGATATCATCATTTTTTTTGAGTTCCCATTTAAAATAAAAAATATTTAATTCTTTACAACTTCTGTAAAAATCATGTATAATTTTTGTTGTGTACTAGAATGTGGTTTTTTTTCACTTGCACTTACATCTAAAATATCATTTAAAATAATATAATACATAAATAACAAAGGCATTTTTTTTTTTTTATAATAAGTTAGAAATTATAGTATTTGTGAATTATTTTAGAAGATTGTATCAGAATTTTTTATTAATCAATTTAAAACAATTATGTTGTATTTCATGACCATAGCAATGGAGACTCCTACTAATATCTTTTCTCTGATTTATCACTTTTTATTAATTTTGATTTCTATGCAGGAATAGAAGTGCTATAACTTCTTGACTATTCATGTAAAAAAATACATCTCTTTTAAAGGGAAACAAAATTAGTCAATAAAAAATGAAAATTTTCTCTCTAAATCATGTGTTTGACATGGAGATAATACAATATCTTAAAACTTCTCAATGCTAGACTCCCACAAACACCAGTAAAATAGTTTTGACTTATGTATTTTGCAGTGAACTAAAAATTAAATTTGTCTTCAATGCAAACAGAGTTAGAGAAAAAAACCTGTTTTATTAAAATAGCTGGCATCCACATTCTTGATGGATAGACTAGGCTAGTAGAAAATGTAAAAGCTTAATTTCTAAAACAATTGTATATGGTGATTGTTTGTGAACATATGGGTGAAAAACCAGGATTGGATAGACTTTAAATGTAAGGTGATTGTAAGATCTCAAAGAAAAAGTGTTGTATTGTATAAAATATTCAAAGAAGCTATATTTAAAGTGTTTTAAAGACTGAAACTGACAGATAAACAATTATGTTATATTTCTTGACCATAGCAATGGAGACTGAGTTTCAAATCTGAGTTTCAATGTGTAACTTTACTCATCACTAACTAGTAAAAATAAACATATGTAAAAAAAATTCATGATTTCTGTAAGCAATGGTAAAATGTAATATTAGGCGATCATATGACATTTTTGTTAAAATTTAAAATGCATTCATACTAGGTCTTCTAGGCATTCATACGTTTTTGAAATTTCTAAAATTTACCAATTTTAGAAATGTTTTTAAAATTACCAATTGTTATCCATCTAATATTATGATATTAAGATATATCGATTTTATACTGATTTAAAACTTTAAATTTGGGAATTTGACAATTGTTTTTAATAATTATTTTCTAGTTAATTATGTTCATGTTAGTTTTACCTGGCCTTTTATTTTATTGTCTTCAACACAAAATTACTTCATTTTTACCATTTGGTTAAGCCCATTTTCAAAATCTCATTTGGTGCTAAATAATTAATTGCATTTATTTAATTTTAACTAGATAACTTCATTAGTTGAGTACTACCTTTTCGTTGCACAATAAATAAGCAAAATGTATATCAATCAATAGATTAAATTTGACTACATTAAAGAAATATGTTTTATGTTTAGGGTGAGATAATTACTAGTTGGGCTTATTATAAAGGAAGAAGGCAGGCAAATTAATGTTATCTATATTTGATATACCTTTCATATATACACTATCTGGAAGAAAGTGACGGGACACCCCGAAAAGTAGAAAAATGACAATACAGCTGACACATGCGCAATAATAGGTATCACGTGTCAGCCATATCCTATAAATACTCTGTGGAGTCGACTGTTGGATTGCATCTTGCCAAGGTGTCAATTAGGGAGATATCCCGTCTCCGTAACTGCTCAAAATCAACTGTAGCACG
This sequence comes from Caerostris extrusa, assembly GCA_021605095.1. Taxonomy (NCBI): domain Eukaryota; kingdom Metazoa; phylum Arthropoda; class Arachnida; order Araneae; family Araneidae; genus Caerostris; species Caerostris extrusa. The sequence goes on along the minus strand of BPLR01008683.1, from coordinate 51,230 downwards.
TGTTGTGTGTCGCTACAAGACCGAGGGACACTGTCAGAACAAACCCGAAGTGGACTGTGATATTCTCGACAATCATGTCCTTCCCACCTTGTGGGCAAAGTACGGTATGGATGATTGCTGGTATCAAGACGACAACGCAACATGCCATGTTGCAAGGAGGACTCTTGATTGGTATGTGAACAACAACGTTAAACGCATGGAGTGGCCGGCGCAGAGCCCTGATCTTAACCCAATTGAACATCTCTGGGGCGAGTGGACCGTCGGTTGAGGGCCTGCACCCCACTCCCCAAAAGCAAGCCTGAGCTATGGAACTTCCTGTTAAACATTTGGAATGTTAACTCAAGAGTCAGCATAGTTCAAAAAAATTTTTTGTTAATAATTTAAGCAATCCTACCAAATACAATTATAATATAACTACAGTATATATTAGAATTTTTTTAATTTTAGTAAAATACTAAATGTGCAAAAATAAAATGACAGACTATATTAATGTAAAGATAGTCTTTCTGCTCACACACACATACAATAATCTGAAGTTAAAGAATTTTTAGATTCATTTTAATCATAAATTTGTTGTAATTCTCTTCTTTTTGTATTTCAGGTGCAGTGTGCGTCTTGCATGGACTATTTGCATTTTTAATCGAGAACTTTCTTAAGCAATGAGTATAAAAAACAGTAATGCTGTCAAGAAAAATATTGTTACAAAAGATGATTCTTGCCTATGTCAGATTGTGGGAAACAGTATGAATTTAACACATTTATTGGGCATCCCTGCTTTCATATTTCATTGTTCATCTTGTAATGCATCATTTAAGTCAAGAAATCTTCTAATCCAGCATAAAAAATTGCTACACATGGTATATCTGATCTTGGATGCACTTTCTGCAGCAGTGTGTTTCAAACAAAAAAATTATTAGAAATTCATATGCAAGCATGTGTTCTGCGACGATCTAATAAGCGACTATCAATGGATCGAAGACTGTGCAAAATTTGTGATCGCTCTCTAAAGTCATCTTACAGTCTTTATTGCAGGTATTGTTTCCCTATTATTAAGCAACAATCTAAAAACGAAAACTTGAGTGGGAAACAATGTGAAATATCTAGCACTTCTCAGAACAACCTAGAAACTGGCTGTGCTTCAAAAAAATCTGAAGTGCCTCCTTCTGAGACTACAAATGATCAATTTGATAAACTATCTGTTGGTGCATTTCAAACTTCAAGTTCTCGGATGATTTCAAAAAGAAAAACTTCTGCGAAGTCAAAGTGATAATTAGGGGTAAAGATAATAAAAATGGAAATGTGGATTCCAAAATGTTTTGTGACAAGCAAAGTAAATTAAGAGAATCAACTAAGAAAATTGATCATCCTAATGTTGAAAAAGAAATCCAAACAAAAGTTAGAAAACTCTCTGACATACAAGATGTGCACACATATCCTGTAAGGAAATGTAAAATAAATAAGGACTATGATAAACAAAATACTTCAAAACCGAAGAATATAACGCCAAAAAAAGAAATTAAAAATTTCAAAATAGAAACATCTGATAAAAGTACCAGATTAGGTATTAATTCACGAATACCTGAAAAAACAAATGAAGAAGCTAAAGTATTGCAGAAAAATTCTGCAAGTTCATGCGAATCATTAGAAAGCAACTATACAAAAGGAATGATAAGTGTTGAAAAGTTACTGGGATGTATATCAAACATTGCTAACAGTGGAGTTTTAATCCAAACATGTCTTAAAAATGAAGTACATTTTAAATGCCTTAAATGTGGCAAGCCATTTAAAACATTAAAAGCAGGATCTCATCATTATCGATCTTGCCAGGTTATTAAATGGAGTAAGTGTCCAATTTCCAAGGATAATATTCGATGGTTATGTATCCTGTGCCATTCTCACTTTCTTCGTTATGAACTATTTAAAGATCATGTAAAATCATGTCAAGTATTGACAGAAAACTATAAAAAATGCATGTGGGATGTCATAAAAATGCAATTTTGAATGCATAAGCCCACTGGTATTTGCAAAGCATAAATGTGTGAAGCGTATTAAAGAGCTCACATCATGTTCTGTATATATGCAAAAATTACCCAATTCAGTTCAGTCAAAAACTAATTTAGTTTTATATGAATGTATTTTGTGTAATAAAGTATGCGATGAGTATTCTTATCTGAAACATTTAAAAATGCATGCTGAAACTTATTCAGATAAGAATTTTCGGCCCATTTTTTTGAATGGTGCACCACAGCTTATTAAATATGAAGTTCTGTCTGCAGATGATTTTAATTCATCCCATCAAAATACAGGTGGCATTTCAAATTTTGAATTAGGAGCAAGAACAATTATGACTAATTCTCGGAGATCAAATTTTCTACGGTAAATCTGAATGTCTACCCATCAACTTCCAACTCTAACAACCAGTCTGCTTCAGCTATCAGACAAAACCAAGAGTTAACTTCATCAAAATCATTGATTGCATTTGATAGACCTGGTGAATCGTTATTAAAATGTATGTTTTGTACATGTGAAAATCGTGATTTATCAAGTGAAAATCTATGTTTAGATTGCTTGAACAAATATAATTTCCCAAAAATGAAATCATTACATGGGTTATCATTCGATTCTTTGCCATCAATTAAAAAAAGAAAAAGCTAAACATCAATCTGGAATACATCATATTTCACCATCATCTACTGTGGTTGAGAACTCCATAGGTGTTTCTAACAATTTAAATGTTAATAATTTTACAGAATTTACACCTCCAACAACACCAGACACTCCACTCGTGCAACCTAACCATGGAACACTTTCAGTTGAAGAACAGAATATTACTGATTCAGATTATTCTCAAACAGCATTATCGGATTTATCACAAATACTCGACAAATCATCTGATGAATTATCGGTTCCATTATATGGTAGCTTGCACCATGTGTGGAATGTGGAGAATGAAAGTGGAATTCATGCTTTTGCTGTAGTTCCTGATATCAACAATGAAAATGTAGAGAAATACATTTGTTGGAAATGTGTTCACTTTACTTGTGTGGATTCAAACTCCATTGTTGTGCATTATCGTCAAGTACATCAAGTTGAAGGTGACATTGTGGCTGTTTATACTCTTAAAGAGGAGGAACCTGCACCTTGTTCATCTGATTGATTTTTGGATTTGATTGCTTAAAACTCTCCCTTCCAAAAGTGCAAATTAGAAACAATTTTGTGTTCTAATCACATAATTGCAATTTATAACCACAATCAACTAGGATTCATTCTTGTTTACATATTTCTGTTCAGGATATTATATTTCTGTTTTTGCATTTTAATATAACATTATTCTATGTTGATATAAAGAAGGAGTTTTTCTGATGTTTTATACTGCTGTATTAGTGTATTACATGTTAATTAAAACTTTCTTCATTCTTTAAATTTTGATGGTAGATGTGAAAAAAAAAAAAAAAAAAGTTTTTTTTTTTTTTTCCATGTTAGATTTTTCTATTTTCATAAATTGTTTGGAATATATATATATATATATATAAACTGTTCTTATGTTAATCTTAGTAATTGAATATAATCAATTAATTGCTTAAAACATTTTCTTTGGTATGATTAAATAAATTTTTTTCCTGCAATTTATTTAAATGTTAGTCAAATTAGTATGTATGACAGTAAAAGACTTCAATTATAATAGATTGTTCGACGATTATATCCCAATGAATAAGAAATTTTTTTAAAAGATCCTGTCTATTTTACCTTCAAAGGATTTGTGGTTTAATTGTAAAACCATTATGAGTGTAAAAATGCATCTCTCCTGCACAAGTATATAAATCTTAATTATTTTTTATATTAAAATACTAAAGAGTGCAATGTTATGTATAGAAAATAAGAAATGTTAAATGAAGAAAAAAAAAAAAAAATCCTACGCAATCCCTTCTTTTGGTAAATGTGAAATATTTCATTTTGATAAATTTTGTTTAGAAAAATTATCATTGAAGATTAGAATCATAACTATCATGCTGTAAATTCACACCATTACCAAGCATAAAAGCATGTAAGATATTTTATATTTTTATTAATTTAAATGTTTTGTTACTGTTATGTAATGAGAACAAAATCATGGCTTATTAAATTAAACCTATTTTTGAAAAATTATTGCTATATAAAGAATTTAAAAAAAAAAAACTGTAATTGTACATTTCATTTAAAAACTACTGCTTTAAGGGTTAATAAACATAATTCAACCCTCTTCAGTTATAGGTAAAAAACTTGAAAATATTGTTTTGAATGTCATGAAAATATTTTTTGTTTCATCAATTTAATTGGAATGTTGCACATTTATTGATACATGTTCATGTTGTTTATATTAAAGTTGTATTATTATAATTGTAAAAATATTCACAAAATTTCGAATCTTCAAAGGTTAGTAAATTCTATGTATACTTATTTTTGGAGAGGAAAAAAATTCATTTGATGTCAAAATTGGTCAATTTAAAGGTAAGATTATTTGTTAAATTATTTTCTTTTGAATGAAGAATTAAAAATTAATATAAATTTACAAGCTTTTTAATTTGGAATATTGGCACATACATTAAAATATTATCTGTCTATATATAGCAATAATGATAGTTTATAAGTTCATTACATTTTTCATGTAAAAATATATCTTTCTTTAAAATAAAAGCATTTTGAAGAACTTGTGTGTTGTCTTTTTTGGAAGGTATCATTTTAATTATTTAAATTCTAACTTATTGTTTAAATCTCCTTTGTCATTATAAATTAATTAAAACTATGTTTCACCTAATTCAAATCTGAAAATAATTCTTATTTCTTTTAAATAACTTGCTGAAATTATGCTTATTTACTAGTGTGAATTTCATATCTCTTTTAAAAGCTGGAAAAACATAATCATACTCATTTTGTTTATATTTATAAATTAAAAATCATGAAATCAAAAATATAATAAGTATAAAGCATCTATATTCTTTTGTAAATAAGAACCTAAATTAAAAATAGTTACAAAAATTACTCGTAAAAGTGCTTCAAGTATTTAAAAAAATTTTTAAACAATTTACCATATGTTTTATTAAATTTATTTGAGTGCCAGCAATAAAGATGTTTCGTAAATTTTCTCAGAACTTATAAATTTTGTTATATAATAAGTTCAATAGATTTAAATTTTCCAGTAATTTCTATATATATATATATATAAAGAACCATAACTGACTTAAAATTCCATATGTAACTTAACTGAAAATAATATTAAAATTTTAATGAATATTAATTTTACGAAAGAAATTGCAGAACTATGCTGATTATAAGGTAAGTCTTTTCTATAATTTAAGATGTTAAGAAAATTTTATTTCCTTCAATATTATTAGCAGAATAATCTTTTATTTTATTGAAAAAATTTCAAAATCTACTTACAAACTTTTAAGATAGATTTAATAAATACTACCATTTGTGAATTAATGAATATATTTTTTAAAAATTATTGCTTTTGAAATTTTGTCTAACTAAAAAATTATTGAATGTCTTAATATTCTTAAATGACAAAAGATAATATGAATGAAAGTATGGTAATTTACTTTTTGTAAATAGTGTAGCAACATAGTAAATCCCACTGCTATGTAATTTTATAATGCAATTCAATCAAACTGAAACAGTGTATCTCAACACAAAAATTAATCTCTAGTTCAGAATCTATGGTGAATTGATTATGATTGCGTGGACATTTTGGTTTTATTTTAAATGTAGTATTATATCAAACAAAAATATAGAAAAAAGAATGTCTTCATTCTTATATGGATATTTTAGAAATGGTTCCAAGGTAAGTTTGTTTTAATGTATAGCAAATTTTTTTTTTTTTTTTTTTTTTTTTTTTTTTTTGAAAGCAACATTCAAATTAAAGTTACATTTTATATTTAGACTTTGTGCTAATAAAGTTTTAAGTTATTAATATTTAACCCATTCGCTTAGTGTTTAAATCGCATTTATGTAATTTTATTTGACAAAAATTCATTTGATATTTTGATTTAACTGTATCATATGATACATTTAAAAAAAGTAAGGGAAGGAAATTCATAAAGCATGAAGTTTTTAAATGTGTACAAGAAATTTTTTTTTTTTTAATTAGCTCGTAAAATCATGTTAATTATATTTTGATTAAAAATTTATTTGTAATACCACATTTTTTGCATCAACAATCTAAAAAGTTTGTAGTTAATTTCAATTAATATCTCGAGGAATTTCTCCCTTTTTTTTTTTTTGTGTGTTTCTAGTAATAAAAAAATGTTTTGTTCATAAGTTTAACGAAATTATGCTGTATTTCAATAATTTTCATTTTTAAATTTTTTTTGCATTCTTTTTTTTTTGGTAATTTGGCACGAAAACATTTCTTAATAGAAAAGTAGCTGATTTGAAATACTTCCATTAAAAAATAATTTACATAACAAATTTCTGTATATTGTATTATATGTATTTGCTCCTGGAAAAAATTTGCAACAATGTCCTGTAATCCAGAGCAATCTAGTGGACAGCTGTTTGAAATCCAACAAAGCGAAGCCTAACCAAAGCTCCTGTGTTTATGCCAGGGTTTGAGCATGCTAAATCTGTTAGCTGGAAAGTCTTTACATTCCACCTTATTGAGTCTTGTGAATAGTATCTGTCCTTCAGATTTCACACGTGGAATGTTCATTCTAAATTACTGTCATATAATATGGATGGCATACCCTATGTAACACTACCTACTTTGTTACTGTTGTTCGAATGCAGTAGTGAATGCCTTGAAATGTACTTATTTGGCATTTGAGAACATCATTTTTTTTTTTTCCTTTAATTTAACTGAATACTACTTTTAAAAATGATTAGAAATAAAAAAAAATGCTGTTTAATTAAATTTATTTCTCAACAATTTGAGGATGCTTTGTGTTGTTTTTATAGAATGCTATACTCTCTTATCAATTATTATATCTTCTCAACTCATTTTGTATTTTTAATTGTTTATTATGCAAGAAAATATATACTGTACATCTATTCTTTCAGTAATTTTTGTTTTCTTAAGATGTTAATTGGTTTCACTTTAGCATTTATACTTTTTCATTTAAAAAATGGAAAAAAAAAAAAAACATAGTCAACAGAATCTAAAATGAATATTGAATACCTACATATGTACATGAATTGTACATTTAAATTTCTTTTAAAAATGGAGTGAATATTTATTTTCTGGTTTGATTTTATGTATTCAAGATTTTTGTGTTATAGATAAAAAAAAAAAAAAAAGATTTTTCATGTTTAGTTTTTATGAAATTATTTTCTGATTTTACATTTGTGAGTGTGCTTATGATATAATAAAGTATATTAATAATTTTCATTTTTTTAAATTTTTGCATACTTTTATTTTGGTAGTTTGTCACAATTGATGTGAAATCATTTCTTAATAGAAAAATAGCTGATTGTAAAACTTCAATTAAAAAATAATTTATTTAACAAATTTCTCTACATTGTATTTTTTTTATGTTATATATATGTTGTATCTTCTTGCTGTTGTTGTATCTATTTGCTGCTTCTACTGGAAAATTACAACACCCTGTAATCCAGAATTGTCTGGTGGACAGCTGTTTGAAATCCAACAAGCGAAGCCTAACCAAAGCTCCTGTGTTTATGCCAGGGTTTGAGCATGCTAAATCTGTTAGCTGGAAAGTCTTTACATTCCACCTTATTGAGTCTTGTGAATAGTATCTGTCCTTCAGATTTCACACGTGGAATGTTCATTCTAAATTACTGTCATATAATATGGATGGCATACCCTATGTAACACTACCTACTTTGTTACTGTTGTTCGAATGCAGTAGTGAATGCCTTGAAATGTACTTATTTGGCATTTGAGAACATCATTTTTTTTTTTTCCTTTAATTTAACTGAATACTACTTTTAAAAATGATTAGAAATAAAAAAAATGCTGTTTAATTAAATTTATTTCTCAACAATTTGAGGATGCTTTGTGTTGTTTTTATAGAATGCTATACTCTCTTATCAATTATTATATCTTCTCAACTCATTTTGTATTTTTAATTGTTTATTATGCAAGAAAATATATACTGTACATCTATTCTTTCAGTAATTTTGTTTTCTTAAGATGTTAATTGGTTTTCACGTTAGCATTTATACTTTTTCATTTAAAAAAATGGAAAAAAAAAAAAAAAAAAATAGTCAACAGAATCTAAAATGAATATTGAATACCTACATATGTACATGAATTGTACATTTAAATTTCTTTTAAAAATGGAGTGAATATTTATTTTCTGGTTTGATTTTATGTATTCAAGATTTTTGTGTTATAGATAAAAAAAAGATTTTTCATGTTTAGTTTTTATGAAATTATTTTCTGATTTTACATTTGTGAGTGTGCTTATGATATAATAAAGTATATTAATAATTTTCATTTTTTAAATTTTTGCATACTTTTTATTTTGGTAGTTTGTCACAATTGATGTGAAATCATTTCTTAATAGAAAAATAGCTGATTGTAAAACTTCAATTAAAAAATAATTTATTTAACAAATTTCTCTACATTGTATTTTTATGTTATATATATGTTGTATCTTCTTGCTGTTGTTGTATCTATTTGCTGCTTCTACTGGAAAATTACAACACCCTGTAATCCAGAATTGTCTGGTGGACAGCTGTTTGAAATCCAACAAGCGAAGCCTAACCAAAGCTCCTGTATTTATGCCGGAGTTTGAGCATATGAAATGTTTTTAAAAAAAAAAAATATGTTTGAAGCACATATTCTTCAGATTTCACTTTTTGCATACTTTTTATTTTGATAGTTTGTGGCGATTGACATGAAAACATTTCTTAATGGGATAAATAGCTGATTGTAAAACTTCCATGATCCAAAAGAGAATTATTGCTGCTATTTGATCTTAGAAGCAACTGCACAAAACTCTTTTACTGTATAAAACTGCCATAAGACCAGTATGAACATATGCATCTGAAACATGGTCACTAACAGCAAGAGAAGAGAAAATGTGGCAACCTTTGAAAGAAAAATGCTACGAACTATTTTTGGTGGTATCAATGACAATGAAAATTGGTGAAGAAGATACAATTTTGAACTTCACAAACTCTTTAGAGATATTGACATTCTAAAATTTAATAAACTGAACAGAATGAGATGGGCTGGTCATCTCATGAGAGTGGAAAGTGATAGAGCTCCTTTGAAGGTTTTCAATATAACCCCTTTTGGACAACGACCAAGGGAAAGACCGAAAAAGAGATGGGTCGACTGTTTAGACTGTGATTTTAATGTTATTAAGATCAAAAACTGGAGGTCCACAGCCAAGAGGAGAACAGCCTGGCTGGATCTTTTAAAGAAGGCCCACAACGGGCTGTCAAGCCAGTTATGATGATGTAAAACTTCCATTAAAAAAAATAATGTACTCTCTGATCAATTGTTATATCTTCTCAACTCATTTCGTATAGTAAAGTGTTATTTCATTTATTTATTTTTTCTGTAATTTTGTTTTCTTAAAATGTGGAAAAATGGGGGGGGAAGCATTCAATATTTATTTTAGATTGATTTACTATCTAGTAAATTCAAATTTCTTTTAAAAATGGAGTTAGTGCATAAAATCACACCATAAAATAAATATTAATTCAGATTTTAGTTTTTATAGGTGAAACATTTTTCATATTTAGTTTATATGAAACCATTTTCTGATTTTACATTTGTGAGAATGCTAATGCTATAATAAAGTATGCAACAGATTATAATTTTGCAGAAACAAGTAGTAGTAGTCAATTTTTAATGATTTTTTTTAAGATATAGTAGAAGTAAAATGTTTAAAAGTAGAATGTCATTATTAGATTTATTTCAGCTACCTCAGTAATTTGTAAAATATTGAGTTTGTGTCTGGCATTAGATTTTTTTTTATCGTGAATATTATTCTTTGCTATTATGGAGCCAATTAATTATATGTTTTTGTGAGAAGTAAAAGTTTTTTACTTACACAATTGTGGTATATTGTTAAAACCACAGGAAACTTTTTACTTGTTCCCATGAGTAACCTTAAAAACAGTCTGAGTTATATATTTTGAATTATTGTTTCCTAATGTTTTTTTTTTTTTTTTTTTTTTTTTTTTTTTTTTTAATTTTTAGTACAAATTTTTTATTTTGTTTAAATGTGTAAAGTGATTGTATGAAGAAAGAATTTTATTTGTATTTAGTCAAAACTTCAGAAACTTTCTGAGCCTCTATGTTTATTTAGCATATGTGAAATGTGATTGCATAATTCTAGAAAATCATTTGTAAAGAACTTGTAGTAAGGTGTTGATGCAATTCATAACATACTATTTTTGCCTTGAATGAAATTATCTAATTGGTAAATGATTTTAACTCAAAATATTCTTGGAAGAAGTAATTCTATCATCTTTTGGCCTCTTAATTATTTGCTTGTTATATTTCTATTATCCTGTTTTTATAACAGATGTTAAAAAAATATAGCTGTGGAAAATTGAAATACTGCGTCAACAAGAAGTATTATTACACAGGGGGTTATCAAAATAATGGAAACAAGAGTTTTATAAAGAATCCTTTATTAATATGGTGTAGGACAGTCATTTTATCTACAGTTGTTTTCTTTTTAGAAATTATAATCCGCTTCAACACCCAATAAACCTACCACATACTGCCAGAATATATGTATTTCTATTTTAAAAAACTGGTAGCTATTATTATATTTTAATGCTTACGAAGTGCATTCAAAAATTATATTTTCTTCACATGCGTTTTTATTATTTTGATAACCCCCTGTATGTCGATAACAAGTTAAATTTATGCTTTTAATATCATTGAAGTCAAAATATTTCATTCTATCTTACTATCGTTATTGATTATAATGACACCATAAAAAAGTGAATAATTCAGTATAAAGCATTTTATACTAATTGACTATGGTTATATGCTCTACACCTAGATAGCAAAATTAATTAGTATTTACTCTTAAATGCTCATTCAAATAAATATGTAACAAACTAGTATTATAAGCTATAATTTTCAGTTTTTTATTAATTATTATTTTCCTTTAAGTTTTTAACAATATTTTAAAAGCATTGCAATTCATTTTTTCTCAAAAATTGATGTTAAAATTTGATAATTTATTTACTGGCGAACATTAGCAGAACATTTTTGTTTTTTACATTTAACTTTCTAATTGCTTCGTTAGTTTTAGTTTTCTATTCACGTTCGTTTAAAACATTACTAAACTTTTTATCTCTAGTCAATATGTGGGCATTCCTGAATTTAAATTATCATATTTTTATATGCTTTCAACTCTTTGCTTTTATTTTAAATATTTAGTATATTTTTTAAAGATCATTTATAAAAAAATCTGTAAAATTGTAGTTTAACCTACATTCTGGCAAGATTTTTTTTTTTTTTTAAGTCGTCAAAATGGTGCATTTAAACATTAGTTGCATCTCCTGATTTTGAAGCGTGCAGAAGGTACGAGATTAACATTGGTTCATTATTCCAACAAAAAAAGTATCTCCAAGAGTGAGTTAAACTGCATTTCAGTCAAGAAGCTTATAGTTATCTAAATTTTATCGCTATTATATACTATACTTTGATAATACTTGAAATGAAAAAATGTATACCTTATTTTGCTGAAAGTTACTTTTTTAATGTGTTTTATTTAGATCATTTGTGAAAATTGCAGAATTTGTACTTGTATTTGTACTAGGCTTGCCAAATTATCTTTGTCGGATGAAAAATGTAATTTTGAATATTTGTGTGTAATTTTCAAAGTTGGCATGTATATCAATAATAGTTTAAAGTTTACTCATGTGTATAATGTATAAACCCTTTGTAAAAATAGAGTTTAACCTACACTGTGCGAAAATGCTTTTTACCATATAAAGGATAAAATGTATTCTAATTAAACTCTTAAATAAAAGGCTAAATTGTCATTTAAAAAAAAAAAATGATCTTTTTAAAATAATCTTGTAGTAAAAATGTTCATGTATCGTGGTTCTGTGCTAAATAAATATCATTTAACTGCAGATAACTGTTTCATTTAATGTGTGTATAATTTTCTTATATATGTTATGTATGCTAAAGTTTCCAATTTTTTAAATAATTTTTGGATATGATAGCTAAGTTTTACAATTTAAAAATAAAAGGAGAATCATGCTTAAATGTTTACCATTGTATTATTTTTAAAAGCTATGCAGTGCATAGTTCTGTGTATATAAATTGTATTATCTTGATGAAGTATACTACATTAATTTAAAAAATGGGATGGGATTTAATAAAATTATATTGATATTCATTATTAATAGCTTAACTTTATGGTTAAAGAATTGTACTTCTAATAATTTGTGTTGGCAAAAAAAAAAAGTATTTTTAGTTAAGACATATTGTTTGACTAGTATGTCCTTAGTTTAAAATTGAAATATTTATCAACAATAGTGTTGCTGTGCATTGAACTACATAGTTTGGAAGTTGATACTTGTGATACAGACTTTTTTTAGTCTTAATTGAAGGGATTGGGATAGAATTGTAAGAAATAAAAAATGATAGAAATCTGTGTTTTACTAACTTGCAGTGCAACTACAAAAACTAATACATTTTTTGTGATATATCTTAATTGCTCGAAATCATCCAAACTATATTAATGCAATGGCTAGCATCTGAGAAATTGTGAGTGGTTGCTCTTGAGATTTAATTTCATGTAGGTTATGTGAAAGACTTGTAAATAAATACAAGGCATCTGATAAACACAACAGTGATCCTCTAGGACAGTGGTTAGTGCAGTATTGAAGTAGGGTATGCCCTGCAAAATGCCCTTTTCAATTTTATTTGTTTTCACATTAAAAGTAAACCATTAAATTTTTTTCCCCTAAATGATGTAATGTGAGTATTGCAGTTATTTGCTCATTTATTACAATTATATAATAAATATAAACTACCATAATGTTAACTAGACTACTTATGTTGTTTTCATAGGGTTTGGTTTTTTTTTTTACACATTAATGTTAGGTGTTGGAAATTTTAAAATTGAAAGGTGGTCACAAACCAAAAATATTTAGAAATCATTATCATAAGGGAGGCATTTTTTTTTTTTTTTTTTTATTAAATGTTCTATTTTCTTAATAAATCTTTTTAATCTTAAATTGATAAATTTAATTTCTGTAGTGTTAGATGAAAATTTGTTTTTAAAATGTTTTTTGTTGCTTAATTTATTTTATGTATAAAAATGAAAATAATTTTATGCAATTATTTTTTTAAATAATAAATATATTAATGGTACTAAAAAATTTCTGATTTTTTTTTTTGATTTGAAAATTTCCCTGCATTTAAATAAAAAAATTTAATTTAAATTTCAAAAGTTCTTATTCACATGTTATTGATTGGCTAAATCAAATAAACTTCACCATAATAATTTATATATAACATTGATGTATTTTTACCTGTTGTGAAGAGTACGAGAAAATGAATAGTAAAAATACCTAACAATTTTTTTTACTATTTACTGATTATGGTGAAAATACCATTTTCAGTAAATAGTAAAAAATCACTCAAATTGCTATTCTGATTGCTCGTTCAGGGAATGCAGATGTGTTCATCCAATTAAAATTTTTTGACTAAGCTTTGCCTTTTTTTTTTTTTTTAATGAATGAATGAATATTTTTATTAAAAAATGCTTTATCAACATTAACCCATATGTTTAATATAGTTATATTAAATGGATATACAAGTCACAAAAGGAATTTTTATGGACTTTGAAGTGACCAAAAAATTTACGACTCCTGGATCTTTCCCATATTTTTATATAGAAGAATTTGTAAAATAAATTTAATTACTTTTAATATACTCGAATATCTATAAAATAGTGTTTTTTCCATAAATAAATTATTTCTTACAATTTTAAAGATGTATTTGAACTCACTTAAAAGTTATTCTTGTACTCCAAATTTGCTTACAAAAAAATACAGATATCTTATAAATACAACAGTAGCAGATTAACAGGTATCAAAGTATTATAGAATAGCTTAAGATAAGCAAAATGAAAAGTATGCATTTTAATCATAAAAGTGCTCTATTTATAATATCAAAAATCTTATTTATATTTTTTTCTTAATTATAAAAGTAGCTTGTTTAAGATCATCTCACATTGTTGATCCAAAGTAGTTTTTAACAAACCTTAGTGTTGAAAAATCTCTTTTCAATGATATTGAAGGATACAATTGAATTGCATTCTTAACATTAATTCCTAGAATTGTGAGAAAATTTTTAAATGCCTAATTTTAAAAAATATGTAAAAAAAAAAAAAAATTCTAAAGGAAAAGGAAGTTAAATGTAACACATTACTTTAAAAAATGCAAATTCCTCTGAAAAATCTATGGTTGACATTATTATGATTCCTTCTTGGATTATTTTGGTTATTTTTTTTATAGAAAGGCAGTCTGAAAATTTTTATATTTGTTGAGCTTTACTTGTTTGATCTCAAAACATAATATTCTTTGTATGCGTATTTAATCTCATATTTAAATACCATTATGGTGTAAACCAAGGGTAGCTAACTTGTGGGCCACAAGTATCACACTTTACAAAATATATTTATTTTATAATGGCCAAAGTAGTGAAAACCAATGTATTAAAAAAAAAATACATTTTGTGTGCATCCGTATATTCAAAAATTGACTGTCGGAAATTATGAGAAAAATTAATTTTGATTTTAAAATAATATTTGCAAGAATATTGTTTTAAAATCAATGGTAGATATTGCCTGTTTTATTTATGAGTTTCCACAGAATAAAATTTAATTATTTTGCAATCACGAATACATTGAAACATCTAATATAGCAGGTTCTATGTTTCACTTTATGACCTCAGCCTGCAATAGAAACGCACAGTTGATTGTTGATAGCAGAGCAAACCAGACTCTTAGTTGAAGTTGTTAGCGCATTTGCTCCAATTTACACCTGCCAATCGATTTTTTTTTCTAAAATGAAATTGACCAAATACAAAAACACGCTCTAACATAACGGACGCAACGCCCATTACGATGTGCAAATACCCAAATTGAGATCGATTTGTAAAAGCTAAGAAAGAGTGGAGAAACAAATTTCGCACTAGTAAAATAAATATTTTCTTATGATTTCATTTTCTTTTTTTTATTTCGTTTATATTTTTAGTGTTATAAATTTCTTTACAATGTGCGTTTAGTATCATTATATTAGCTACATTTACATGTAAGAATAATAGTAAACACGAAAATAATATCTCATTATGTTTCAATTTTCACTCCAAAAATATGTCTATAGTGGGTCTAAATCTAATATGGGGATATATAATTTTATATGTGACCCGCGGAGTTAGGATGCATTTCCAAAGTGGCCCTCAAGATAATTTGGGTTGGCCACCCCCCTGATCTAGACATTCAAAAACTTACTTTATAGTTGAATGATCTTAAACCCTTTCCTCCTTGGTAAAACTGAACAAAGGCCTTAAATTCAGAGCTAATGATATTCGATTTTTGGGCATTTGGTCAAAGCGTGTTTTTAGCTGGAGAGAATGAGAATAGGAGTTTTCTTGTGAATAAAGCCTAAGTTATCAGCGTCCCAGTTGGGGGAGGATAATAAATAATATGGGGCTATATAATTTTATATGCGGCCTGAAAGATCATTTGGGATGGTCACCCTTGGTATAAACCATAAATGCAAAATTAAATTTTATCTAATTGCATAATAAAAATAGATAAAAATAAACTTGTTAAATAAAAATGTAAATACAATAAAAATTATAATTTATTAAATTTTTATAAAAATAAAAACGTTATACATAATACTGGTTTATATTTTATTCTAAACGCTTATTACTTATTGTACTAATGTGCCCCGTGAGAAAGACTACTCTAATGGTGTGTTTCTACCGAATACTTGTTGAATATCAGCCAATCAGAAGCCTGCATCGGTAGATTTTTCATAATATTGGGAAGTATAGATATTAATTCTGTTATTATGTACTAAACAGAAGTTGAATCATTCGCAAAAATCTTTCTAAGGAAGTACTTTTTTTTTTTTTGTTGTTTTGTAAGTATAATGTATATACGACGAGGCGGGCTACGATTTGTGCATTCTTGCTAGTAGATCGATAATCTACTTATAAGTTTAGTTCGGCGCTCAACGGTCATCTTGTGCACACTAGGCTAAACAGACCGGGACCTACAGTTTAAAGTGTATTCCGAACCACTAACAAACATCCGTGCCACCGCCGAGATTCGAACCTGAAGCCTGTGATACCGAAGACGAGAGTGCTAGCCACCAAGCCGCAACCCACTTGCAAACTAATGTTACTATTGATAAAAAGTTCTTATCTCCAAATTTGAAATGAGTTAAAACAAGATTATTTTTTAATGTTTACTTTTACTTTTACATATTAATTTTCAACTTTTAAATATTAATTTTTACTTTTACATTTTAATGTTTTGATACCGAAGGCCAGAGTGCTAGCCACCATGCCGCAACCTACTTGCAAACTATTGTTACTATCGATAAAAGTTCTTATCTCCAAATTTGAAATGAGTTAAAAAAAAATTAAAAAAAAAAAAGATTATTTTTTAACATTTTAATGTTTACTTTTTTATTAAATTCAAAACCGGTTTATGTTACATGGTCTTCCATCAAAATTGAAAAAAAAAATTAACAAAAGTTTAATTTATTAAAAATTAAATTGGTGGACTGTGTATTCCCAGCAAACACCTCCCTTTTTTTTCAACTTCGGCGACTTTTTAGGATCACCGTAATTAACTTTCGAATAATAAAAACAAAATAAATAAACCAAAATAATTTGCTGTGTACAAATGGTGTATTGTGCAATAAAAATAAATTTCGTATTCTGACTTTTTTTTTCGAAATAATTATTATTTTAAGAGGAATGTGAAAGTTTTCATTTCGCTAGCCATGGGAACATTCATAAAAAAATCTCACAATTACGGCTTCTAACACTAAATTACCCTGCTCCGTACCACGTACGAAAATGCAGAAAGTTTACTTATAGTTTTTGAAAAATATTTATTTTCTTTTAGGTGAATAATCTTTCTCAAACATGTAAATGCGATTTTTTTTTTTTTTTTTTTAATTCGGCTTTTGCTTCTTGATATCACTGCCCTTTTTTTCTATACAATGCTATATATTACTGAAAATTACAGCCAATTTATTTTTCATTAATAGAATCTTTATATTGCAGTGAAACGACAGTTAAATATTTAATTTGTTTCAAAAATAAAAAATATTTTGCCAATCTAGTGGGTTTAAATGTGCATAATGGGTAGGGTATTTAAGAAATTTTATTTATTTTTTTTCCCTCTTTCAAACCGTGATGAATTGTCAGAAAAGATATTAAGAAATGTTTATTTTTAATCGGAAAACTAAAGAAATACACATTTAAAAAATTATTTTTAGCGTAAATATTAACTGTGAAAAATAAATCTTTAATGTTTTGACATTTATGGCTAATGGCCGAGTGGCTAGAGCTCTGGCTCTCGCTACCACAGATATTGGGTCCGAATCCCGACGGCGCCATAGATGTTTGTAGAAGAATTTCTTTATATTGCAGTGAAACGATAGTTAAGTAAATAATATTTAATTTGTTACTTCAAAAATGAAATATTTTAAGTGCCAATGTAATGGGTGTACGAAATAAGTAGGGTTTAGAAGTTTTATTATTTTTTTTTTCTCTCTCTCTCTTTCGAAACATAATGCATTGTCAGAAAATATATTAAGAAATGTTTATTTTTAATTATAAAATTGAAGAAATACACAATTAAAAAATTATTTTTGGCATAAATATTAATTGTGAAAAAATAAATCTTTAATGTTTTTACATTTATGACAAATGGCTGAGTGGCTAGAGCTCTGGCTCTCGGTAACACAGATATCGGGTTCGAATCCCGGCGGTGCCATGGATGTTTGCAGTGGTTCGGAATCCACTTTAAGACGTAGGTCCCGGTTTCATATGACCGTAGGGCGTCACAGAGCCCAATCAGACTTCTTCTCGCCGACATCATTCCATACTGTAAAGGGGGCAAGTCAGCAAAGGCACAGTGATGTAGTCTGTGTAGTAGTAGTAGTATCTCCAAATTTGGAATGAGTTGAAAAAAAATTATTTTTTAACATTTTAATGTTTACTTTTTTAAATTCAAAATCGGTTTGTTACATGATCTTGCAGCAGAATTCGAAAATTATTTTTTTTAATGAAAATGATAAACAAAAATTAAATTTATTAAAAAGTTAAATTGTTGGTGGGTGCATCCCTAACAAAACACCATCCTTTTTCAAGTTCAGCAAATTTTTAGGATCACTACAATTGACTATCGAATAATCTATTCATCAACAAAAATCTCATAGAAACCAAAATACTTTGCTGTATTTTAACAATTGGTGAACTGTACAATAAAAATAAAATTCGTTTTCTGAGTATTTTCGAAATAATTATTATTTGAAGAGGAATGTGAAAGCTTCATTTCGCTAGCCGTGGGAACATTCATAAAAAAATCTCACAATTACGGCTTCTAACACTAAATTACCCTGCTCTGTACCACATACGAAAATACAAAAACTTACTTATAGTTTTTGAAAAATATTTATTTTCTTTTAGGTGAATAATCTTTCTCAAACATGTAAATGCGGGTTTTTTTTTTTTTTTTTTTTTTAATTCGGCCTTTGCTTCTTGATAAAAAGGAAAATATCGCTGCGCTTTTTCTTATTCAATGCCATATATATTACTGAAAATAAACGCCAGTTTACGTCTTTTTTGCATCGAAAGAATTTCTTTATATTGCAGTGAAACGATAGTTAAATATTACTAACTACTTAAATATTAGTTAAATAAATAATATTTAATTTGTTATTTTTCAAAAATAAAATATCTTAAGTGCCATTGTAGTTGGTGTAATTGTAGGTAATAGGTAAGGATTAGAAGTTTTATTTATTTATTTTCACTTTCGAAACATGATGAATTGTCAGAAAAGATATTAAGAAACGTTTATTTTTAATTATAAAACTGAAGAAATGCACATTTAAATAATTATTTTTGGCATAAATATTAATTGTGTAAAAAAATAAATCTTTAATGTTTTTACATTTAAAAGTAGGTATATCTTGCCTATCAGGGAATAATCATTAGTAATTTTGAAATTCGGTATAATTAAAGCCGGTATTCATAAAAATATTCTTCCCTATTATTTTTGTTAGCTTTCTAATTCATTAATTGTTTGTTACTCCTTGTTTTTATTGATTATGCTGAAGAAATTGAGGCGAGCTCCGTAATTTGAGAACCATTGTTCAAAAGCGTTAAAAAATTTTTGGTTTCTTGCTATTTGAAATAAAAACTATCAAATTAAACATTTTTCGCTAGAAGTAAAAAATAATAAACAATTCGGTATTCTTAAATTTTATTTGAATTATTATGAGGAGTTGGTGAAAATCTTCCTTTCTCAACTATCCAAGTTCTGCTTATGTCTGTGGATGTTGATTCAATTCAAATACTCCCTCCACCCAAAAATAATAATAAATAATTCTTATTTTGAGAGCATTGCTCTTAATAGAGGCCGCCCCTCTTTTAAATGTGGCGAAAAATAGTTCATTAGAATATTTCAAAAATCTAAGAATAATGTCCATTAGAATATTTCTAAGAATAATGTCCATTAGAATATTTCTAAGAATAATGTCCATTAGAATATTTCTAAGAATAATGTCCATTAGAATATTTCTGAGCTAATAATATAGGGCTTGTCCAGATTTGTGGCCCATTGGTAACATGCAAGACGATTCAGTTGCGAATTCGTCCGGCGCAATCACTGCTTTTAGAAACAAGAAGACTCGACAGCGGTTGTGACAACGTGTGTAAAAACACTTGATATCAATAGTAAAGCTACGTGATGGAAGGTTTTTTGGTTTTTTATACTCGTATTGGCTTCCACGTTCGGAATAGTTATCCCCAAAAGTCTATTCGGGAGCAATATCATCTTCGAAGGATTGTTCGCGGCATGCATAGAGCCACATCCACTTCTCATTCGCGAACCCATTAAAAAGCAGTTTGATTGAAAATTCCTACAAGAAAATAATATGTTTCGATCTCTCTCCAGCAAGAGTCGGTTTTGTCAGCACCGTGAGCCAGTCACTCGGTCATCAGGCTCCATATCATCATCATCATCATCTTCTATTATATATAATTCCCGTGTCACGATGTTTGTCCGGGATGAACTCTGAAACTTACAATCCGATTTTAACTTTTTTTTTTTCTTAAATGTGTGTTTCGTTTCAACTTGAGAGATAGGATAGTTTTTATACAGATTTTTTTTTTATCGACGATTTTCATATTTCGTCATTTGGCGCCATTGACGTCAATTGGCGCAACTAAAATTTGCGATTTCTCATCCGATGGACGTAATTTTGAAAGTACATTCAAAATACAAGGTCAGATGTACCATAAGATCGGGTCGTTGATGCCAATACCTAACGAAGAGCCAAAATTTCCTCAAATTTATTTTATGGGCAGTTCTGAAGAACGTGTGACAACTCGATGTCAGTATAGTTTTATCGAACAAGCAAGTACAAAAGAGCTATTGTAGAATTGTTGGAAAATCTTTTAGAAAATCATAACCAACTTATTAAATTATTTAACGAATTTATTTATTTTGACGAAAGACAGATTAACAAGAAATAGTGTTCGTCGCTTAGTTCTTAGACAAATGAAAGTAATGATTATTAAAAATTAAATTTAGTAAAATAATTATAAAACAGTGTTAAAAATCAACATTATCTACCTCATTCATTAAATTAATAAAAATTAAACATTTTCTATTCGTTGAAGCTTAATTTGAACTTTTCATCATTCTTTACCAATCACTTCCTTAACAATACCAATTATAGTATCTAATAATTGAACGAAATACAAAAGAAAGCCACAGCAACGCATGGCCGGGTCTTCTAGTCTAATATATACAATATATACTACTGTGCCCAAAAGTAAGACCATTTTTTTCAATAATTCTCTATTTAATTTTCCAAATTTATTTCATCGTCTTCAAAGTAATCCCTCCGAACACAATGCACTTATGCCAACTTTTTCCAATCATCAATGCATGCTAAAAAGTCATCGGCAGGGATGGCCTTCAAAGCTCGCGGTAATTCACGTTGAATCTCCTCAATAGACTCAAAACGGTGTCCCCGGAGTGGTCTTTTGAGTTTAGAAAATAGCCAGAAGTCGCACGGTGTGAATACGGTGGTTATGTAACAATATGGGTTTCATTTTTGGCGAAAAATCACGAAGAATCAATGCAGTGTGAGCTGGCGCATTCAGTGTTGAGGCGTTTGAGGCCCAAAAACATCTTTTAAAATGAAATTTTGAAATTCCTACATCATCAGTAAGGTCTCTAATTGTAAATCGACGGTTTGCAAGCCCCAAATCTTTAATTTTTGGACGTGAGCTTCGTCGGTTGAGGTTGATGGTCGACCAGAGGGCTCTTTGTCTTCAAAGCGTTCTCTGCCTCCTTTGTACTGTTTATACCACTTTTAAACATTTATTTCCGATATACGATTGCTCACCGAATGCCTTCTGAAACATTTTATACGTTTCCGCAAACAAAATGTATTGCAAGTTTTTTTGCTCAATTAATTAGCATTTCAAAAATCGCCGGAATCAGTTTTAGAGTTCAAATTTCACACAGATGTCAAGGACAGTGCCAGCAACCTAAAAAAAGAAAAAAAAAAATTTAATTCCATTAGCCCCTGTAATTTTAAATTGAAAATTGGTCTTACTTTTTGGACACAGTAGTATATGTATATATATATATATAACGTCTAAGACCTAAGACAATCGTTAAAAAAAAAAAAAAAAAAACATCAACTATTTAAGTTAAACAAGTGAGATCATATCAGAAACTTTTTGAAAAACTTGAATATAGATTATTTATTTTGTTTTCCGATATTGTTTAAAGTTAGCTTTCAATTAAAAAAATTTTTTTGTTATTAAAACTTTATTTTTGAAATTAAGTTTGTAAAATCCTTTTTATTTTATGATTTTGATTAGAATATTATTTTTACATCAAGTTTTCACTGCGAAATTTTTTTACAAGTCATTTTTTACTACAATGGCAGTATTTAGTAGATTCAACGTTACCCAAATTTTACTGAGGCCTATCACAGTGAGCCCCTCATTTTGTTCTACCATTCGTAACGATCTCACTAAGTATGGCATTTTTGGAAGTTTGCAATTCTCCCACCTCCTCCAAACTCAACGGGAAAAACTTTCTAGCTTACAGATTTATTGTCTCTATCATCGGCATAGATATTGTAAGTTTACTTTTAAAATTGAGTTTGTAATTAAAATAAATAATTTTGCTTATAAAATTATTTTTACAGCATGTTTCCACTGCAGGATTTTTTTTTACATGTAATTTTTTACTACAATGGCAGTATTTATCAGATTCAGCGTTACCCAGACTTTATTGTGGCTCCTATCTTAGTGTACCCACATTTTTGTGCTACCATTTGAAACAATCACTCTGAGGATGGCATTTTTTAAGTTTGCATACCTCCCAACTCCTCCTCTTTTTTGGTACCATAGGCTTCAGGTTCGAATCCTGGCAGTGGCATAGATGTTTGTTAGTGGTTCAGAATCGATGTTAAGCTGTAGGGCCCGGTCTAATTAGCCTAAAATGTGCAAAAAATGAACGGGGTTTGATTTTTGTGTGTCGCTCTACTGTCATCTTGTGCACACGATGGCTAAATAAACCGAGACCTACAGTTTAAAGTGGATTCTGAACCACTAACAAACATCCATGCCACCGCCAGGATTCGAACCTGAAGCCTGTGATACCAAAAATGTCAGTAGAGCGACAAACCAAACTTTCTCCTCCAAACTCAACGGGAAAACTTTCTGGCTCACAGATTTATTGTCTGTATCCTTGGCATAGACATTGAAACATTCAGCTGGGCATCACGGATTGAAAAAAAAAAAACACGCTATTCGCCAGGCCAGCCTGAACTTTAAACAATATTTAAATTTTTAATTCAATAATTAAAATTATATTATGTAATTTGGTTTTAAATTTCTAGTTAAAATTGATCGTTTTTTCTGAAAACCTACTGAAAATGACAACGTATTAAAATTTCAGAAAACCTTAAACGCCATTAAATTTTATTCCTCTAGCCCAGGGGTCGGCAACCTTTTGAGTCGGAAGAGCCAAATTCACAATTTACAAAATTTCAAAGTTTTTAAAGAGCCACAAAAATTTTCTTGACAACAATAAATAGTACTCGCATAAATAAAGTTATTTGATAAAAAGAATTAATCTATTTATTCATAAGAAAAAATATCTATTTGTTCATATATAAGTAGTGTTTTTCACAACAAATTAGATAATATATATATGACATTATTAGATAATTACTTATTATTTAAGTAAAAAAAATTAAAACAATTAAACATTTACTTACAACACTAACTTGTACTTCAATAACAAACACTTGAGCAAACAAATTCAATGGGAACAATGGCTTTGTATGGTTATTTAAGTAGAAAATTTAAACTTCTCTAAACAATATAACTTGTACTTAAAATAAAAAAAAACAATAACATACATTTCAGCAAATAAATTCAATGGGAGCGTTGGTTTTGCAAGGTTTTAGAAAGTTTGGATAAATTTGTCTCATAACTTGTTGTTTTAAGTTTCAAACACAACTCTATATTTTCATTTCTTAGTTGGCTTCTTGCTTTACTTTTAATTATATTAAATTATTAACAGTAAATTATTTAATTATATTTTTAAATGGTTTTTTTTTTTTTAAAAATAAATAATATTTGCGTATGGAACTAAAGAGCCGCAGCTTCACATGCAAAGAGCCGCATGTGGCTAGCGAGCCGCAGGTTGCCGACCCCTGCTCTAGCCCCATCCCCCTAAAAAAAAATTGAGGAGAATAATTTTTAGAGCGATTAGATCTTTCGCCAGAAATTAAGATGCTCTGTCTCGTTTTGTGACGCATTTGATCTAAAAATAGAGGGGATCTGATGTCATTCGTAAAAAGGGAGACGATCAATAAATAGCGTCGCGAAACGGGCAATCGATAATACGCTGGGTTAAAAGCAAACATTTTAAGATAAGGATTCACAGATCTGATGAGATCAGCGGAATGTGCTATATCCAAATAGCTATGGTAACCCGACGTGTTATTTATTTTTTTTTTTAAATTACCGGAATGTAATAAAAAGCTGAAAGTTGTAAGGAAAATTTAAAGAACAAATAAAAATCCCAAAAAATTAATTAAAAAAAAATCTATAAAGATTCGTATTTACCATATCCACTATCATTTGAAGGAAGTGATTCAATACGTTTTAAATTCGGAATACCGAATTAATTAATAAGATATACTATTACGTAGGTTTTTTTTTATGTTGTTGTTGTTGTTTACTGATAGATAACAACATCCTTTTTTTATCCATCTTTACTATCTTTTATTGGGGCCTGTTGGGCGAATGGCTTGCGCTCTGGCATTCGGTACCACAGGTAGCGGGTTCAAATCCCGCCTTTGCCCATGGGTGTTGTAGTGGTTCGGAATCCACTGAGGTCGGAATCCGATCCTAATAGGATCGTAGAGCGCTGCGGGGACATTGTTACTCCGTGGCTTACTATCTAGCTACACGTGCCCGTTGGGTAATGCAAAGTGAGTAACGTCTGTGCAGCGCTTGCCTTAAACATCCAAGACCAAGCTGTCTAAGTGTTTGCCAGCTGCATTAGAAAGAAAAAAAAAAACTTTTAATTGTTTGCGCTGGTATGGCCTGTTTGTAAATCTTGCTTTTGCTACTAAACTAAGTGAGATTGATTTAGCAAAAGTCGAAACGAAAGCTTCAGTGTCTTTCATCCATAGACCACAAGTCTTTCAATTGAACTCGGAGAGGCAGGAAGGAGAGCACGGACACCCTGATACTACTTTTAATAAGTAGTGGCGGCAAAATGTGGGTGTAGTATAGCCGATCTTTCATGATACACTTTGAGTAACGCTGGATTTGCTACATATATGGTGTTGTAAAAAATAATCTCAAGTTAAAATTCTCGTCACTGGAAAATAGCACCTAATCTCATCAGATTATGTATTATTAAGGTAAAAACAATCCAAGATCAGATTTGTTGTGTGTAGATGTGTTAGGTGCATTTAAGTAAAAGGTCATATTTGTTGTGCCAATTAAATTTATAGCAAAAAAGTACATTCATAAAACTTTTCAGTTTGTTAGATTTTCATTTAAACAAAATTACCAAAAAACATATTTTATTCCTATTTTGTTTTTTGTATCAAGTAAAAAATAGTAATTTTTAAAAACCTTTTGATATAAAAATAATTGGCTGATTCAGGCCGAGTGGCTAGCGATCTGGCCCTCAGTATCACAGGTTTCGGGTTCGAGTCCCGGCGGTGCCATGGATGGTTGTAGTGGTTCGGAATCCACTTTAACCCTAGGTCCCGGTCAAACAGGATCGTAGAGAGCTGCGGGGCCATTGTTACTCCGCGTCCGTGGCTTACCATCAAGTTACACGCGCCCCCTGGGTAATGCAACGTGAGTAACATCGGTGCAGCCCTTATGGCGAAAGATCACGGGTCTATTTGCCAGCTGCATTAGAAGAAGAAAAAAACTGTCTTTTATTACTTTATATCATCCATTTAAGACAGAAATTTGTGTATTTACTAAAAAGTATAAACTATAATATAAAATACAAATATTTTTTTTTTTATTTGGTGCGTAGTAGAAAATTATAAAAAAATGTATAATTATTTATTTTTTTAATTAAATAAAAATGACACATTTTCATTGTAAAAAGTATTGTATTTAAAAACTTTTCAAAAAAATCGTCTGTTTTTATCATCATAATGCTCAATATTCACAATAAACGTTAACAAGTAATGTATAAAAAAAAAAAATTTAAAGTCAATTCCTACTTTTTTTTTCACTATATTGCAAAGTTCTTTATAAATAATTTTCTGTTTCTTTATAAATAATTAAATTATCTATCGGTAGATATATGCAACTTAAATCTAAAAACAACTAAAATTAATTAATTAAATTTAATGAAAGAATTAATATTTGAAAAAACTGTGTTAACATCCAGTGTCATCCACTACAAGTTCCAAAAAAAAATGTATTTGAACTCGAGTGGATGAATAAAAGGTATTTTATGAACGATTGAAAATTTGAGCAAGATATATATATAGGGAGAGTGTGAGCTAATAATAAATAAATTACCGAAATTAATAATAATAATAAATTACCGAAAAATAATAAAGAGATGATAATGATAATTATTATTTTTTTAAATTATTAAAATTTTAAGGAACAAATTTAAAAAAAAAAAAGAAACAAATATATATATATATATATATATATTTCAATTTGTGAAGATTCATATTTACCATATCCAGTATCATTTGTAAGCTCTTATGGGATTCCATACGTTTTAGATTCGAAATATGCAGCCTGATGGCCAATTGGCTAGCGGTCTAGCCTTTGGTATCACAGGCTTCAGGTTCGAATCCTGGATGTTTGTGAGTGGATCGGAATCCACGTTAAGCTGTAGGTCCCCGTCTAATTAGCATAAAGTGTGCACAAAATAACCGTAGAGCGACAAACCAAACCGAAGCTTGGATTCGAAATACCGAATTAATTAATAAGATATCTTATTAATTAGGTTTTTTTTGTTGTTGTTTATGTTGTTTCTTATCCCACTTGGCTGATAGCAACATCTAGACCAAGTCCAAGAACCTATGTGGTCTCATGGAAGGAGAGAAAGGAAGGGAGGTCAGCTTCTGTTGTGATGGAACACTTTTAGGTAGAAGTCCGACTTGGCTGCGTATCGCTGAAGAAGGAGAGGCATTGCCTTCCGGGGGCTTTTTAGGGAAACTATGCCACATTTGCGTATCGTATGGGAGAAAAACCCGGAAAACTCCCGACAGCCAGTCCGATTAACGGGGAAGAGGCTGAACATCGTAAACGCCATCGAATCTCTTTGTTTTTTTTTTAAACAGTTTCTACAACAAAGCCGACAGCATATTAACCCTCAGCTTTAATGCTCACCAGCGGTTTATGTTTTTAAAATTAATGTTGTTTTTATCCCACTTGGTAGGCCACAATATCTAGACCAAGTCCATGAAGCCGTGTGGTCTCATGGAAAGATGTTTTTTTTTTTTTTTTAAGAATATCTTCGAAATTAAAATTGTAAAAATTTTATACTTGTTTAATTTCTTTAAATATCTTTTTGCAGTTGGTTTCAACTATTTTTCTAATACAATTTATTAAAGACATAATTATTTTGATTTACATATAGCCTTTTTTTTTTTTTTTTTTTTAAATTTACAGTTAAAAAAAAAAAAACTCAAATAGATTTGTGATAAAATATTACATGGATATATTATTTTACATTAAAATATATTTAATTACTTCGTTCTACTAGGCATCTAAATACAGCATTCTAGAAAATGTTAAATGTTCCAGAAATATTCATTTTGTCATAACGATTTCAGCCATAAAACACAATTGCGTAGTATGGAACGATGATGAATCTCTTTCTTCAAACAAATTAAAAGTACTTTGTACAACTACGATATTCTGAGAATGGAATACGAATTCTGGAATACGAATTCTGGAATGATGTTATTAATTCCTTTTCTTCGAATTTTCAGCGTAAATCTAAAAAGAGTTTCATAGTTAATGACTGTATTTCTTAACTTGAAAAATGCTAATTGCATAAACTGTCATCCGAAAATATATTCCAAAAGAATAAAATATTTGGCAGATGGTTTCTTTTACACATTCAGGTTTATTTTAAACTAGAATGAATAATAATTTTTTTTAATGCAAGAGTTTAACGAATGATTTAATTTTTAAACAAAATGTAATACTATTTTGATTTATCTTGAGCTATTTTTCTTCTTTTATAAGATTGATGATGATGCTTTTAAAACAAGTATTATAAAAAATAATTTTTTAAAGTCAGTTCTTACTTTTTTTTTTTTCACTATATTGCAAAAAGTCCTTTATAAATAATTTTCTTTCTTCGTTTTTTTAAGCTTATCTGCCGCCATCTATTGGTAAATATATGCAATCAAATCTAAAAAAAAAAAACTAAAAATTAATTAATTAAATTTAATGAATGAATTAATATTTGAAAAAACTGTATTAACATCAAGTGTCATCCACTACAAGTTCAAAAAAAATGTATTTGAATTTGAGTGGAATGGATAAAAGTATTTTATGAACGATTGAAAATTTGAACAAGATATATATAGGGAGAGTGTGAGCTATTAGAAGGAATTGAATAATGATGCTTTTGATGCTTTGATGCTTTTAAAAACAATCATGAATTAAGAGAAAACGATTTCTATTCTTTTTAGGATAAGAAGGCACAGATTTCTATACAAATGCCACGGAGAATGCACACATATGTTGCGAACTGACCAAAAATTTTGTAGGTCGCTCGAGAATCAAGACAATGATTAGAAATAAAGAAAAAAATATTATTAAACTTTGTTGCCTCATGGATAAATAGCTCCATGTACATAGGGGAAGTCAACGCCCGATAATGTAAACATCCTGTCTGTGTGGGGTGAGCTGGCTGGAGAGAGAGAAAATGTAACACCAGCAGCGTCAATTTGGTTTTGGATTAAATGAGACGTGTGTGTTTTTTACAGTCCACTAGTGCTATGTGTGTTTTATTCCTAGACCATAACAAACTTCATTTCAAACTCGTCAAAAATTGATAATCTGAACAAAAATTTGGAATCAGGGGACCATTTTTTCATGTAAATTGGGAATTTAAATACAATAGGCCATCTTTATATCGCGCATATCAGTAAAAGGAGTAAAAGTGTGTTATAATCAATGACGCCATCTAAGTTGTACTACTTTTCTTCTAAAACGAGTAATATAAAATTCCTTTTTTTTTTTCACCATATTGCAGAAAATCCTTTATAAATAATTTTCATTCATTTTTTTAAGTTTATCTGGCGCCATCCATTGGTAGATACATGCAACTTAAATCTAAAAAAACCTAAAATTAATTGATTAAATTTAATTAAGGAATTAATATTTGAAAAAAACTGTATTAACATCAAGTGTCATCCACTACAAGTTCAAAAAAATGTGTTTGAACTTGAGTGGTTGAATAAAAAGTATTTTATTAACGATTGAAAATTTGAACAAAATATATATAGGGAGAGTGTGAGCTAATAGAAGAAATTGAAATAAGCTGCCGCCCACTAGTGGCCATTGGCAACATGCATAGCCAGCGTGCAGGAGGACTGAGGTTCGAATCCGCTGGTGGCATAGTTGTAGTCATTGCTTTCAGAAACGAGGAGACACGATGGCGATCGGGACAATGTCCCGCATCGATAGTCGTTCTGCCTGGTGGAGGTTTTCTGGTTTTTACTCTCATACGAAACGCAATTGCTGCTCCTGCAATAAAATCTTCCCCTTCAGCCGTCGATGGGCTGTTCGTGGTATACATGTGGCCCACCCTCACCTTTTATCTAACTGGTAGGGTTACATAGCCCTAGGTAAAGGGGTGAGATCTGAGTAAAGAAAAAAGAAAAATTAGCAGCCTGGAAGAAATCTGGATCAAAACTCTTAAGGCTACACTAACAGAGGGGGAAAGCTTCCAAAATTATATCCAGTTGAGGAACGATAAATCGCTAAGCATTAATGTCCTTATGGTAAAATTCGTAATAGGAAATTTGAATATCTAAGCTGTATCCAAACGAGAGCGAATAAGAGGCGAGTGATTTTTTTTAACTTCTGACCGAGGAAAACACTAAGATCACTTTATCTCGCTGCGAGTGACAGCTAGTCGGTAATGTACCCTTTGATGTGCGGAAAAAAAAAAAAACACCGCCGCAGTGATTTTTTGTCGGAGTGAGGTCAAATACGTGATTTTCTGTCAAACAGGTTTTAATGGGTTCGCGAAAATAAATTTGACGTCTCATCTGGATAAGGATGCTTATGAAAAATGATTATTATGATGTTTCAAATACCTGAAAAATGCAATTTATAATTAGAATCTTTTGTATGCACACTGGATTACGCTGCATCTACTACATTTCTGGCTTTGTGAATGATCTCAGGTTAAGTGCCAGGCATTCGAAAACAAATCTTTTAAAAAATAAAGTAAAAAAATATAGTCTTTAAAAAACTTGTTTAAAAGTTTTTATATATACTTGACCGTGTAATGTATTATATTTATAGATTTTGATTTTAAAATACTTAATCAAAGTATCATTTTTTTTTCAATAAATAAAATTTGCAGCAATGTGTGATGTAATGCCTTCGAAATAATTATATTTCGCAGTTGATTATCAATAGTTTTTAAATACTTTTGAAATGATTTTTTTTTACGTAATCACTCATTACAGGCAAAATTTATTCAGTTCAAGGTCAGTTACAATTAATGATCATATATCACAAGAAAAAAGTTTGTTCACTGCCCGAGAAAAAATTCCATTGTAATGATATTTTCCTCGACAGAAAGAAAATATAAATAAAACCAATTAGAATACTTTATTTGCACTATTAAAACACATATTCATTCCGTGCATTAAATATTTTCAAGGTCAAGAAGCATTTAATACAGTAGTTATATCTATGCGCAAGAAAATTGGTATTTTAAGTATGACGAAATTTTATTTTCTTGAAATTCAATTGAGAATTATTCAATGAATATTTTAATTATTTATACTAAATCCTTAACGTTACAAACATGAATTTTAAAAAAATAACCGTAAGTTACAAAAATCCTGAGTTCATTTCTTATGAGCTTTTTCAGTTGATAAATGCAAATGATCTTCTAGTTTTTAAATTTTGTTAATTCAGATTTTGTCTATCACAGAGATGCAAGCGCTCAACTAGTTTCATCATCTGATTATTTCACTAAAAAAATATAATTAGTGCTTTTTTTTATTTATTTATTTATTTATTATTATTATTATTGAAGATTTTCAAAAGTTTCTCAAAGATTAAAACAGAGAATGACAAAACTTTTGTTTAATAAAAAAAGTAAACATTAGAAGAATATTTTATTCGAAGTTTTATATTTATTGCGGAATAGATTATCAAAATCTTTGTCAATATGTTCTCCTGGATGTAGAACCTATCTATCTCTCTCTCTCTCTCTCTCTCTCTCTCTCTCTCTCTCTCTCTCTCTCTCTCTATATATATATATATATATATATATAATATATATATATATATATATATATATATCTTATATAAGTGATTTATTATTATTTTTTATCATTAAGATATTTATCTACTAAGAAACATGTTCCATTTCATAATTGGGATCTACAAAATAAATGTGGTTGCTGATAAATAATACATTAAAAATCAAACCAAACACTAAAACATTCATGTAACCACTCATTACACATATCTGACAGCACTTACTGCAGCGCATCACAAGCGTCCTTTTTATACTGACTGAACTTCCTCGGTAGTGGCCAAGGATTGTTCTGTGAGGTTGAATGTCACATCTTTATGTCATTAACTTTTGACGTTTGTCCGTATGTAGAAATTAAAAACACAATAAATAATTGTTACATAATTAATCTGTTTCCCCTTTCACACATATTAAACGAATGTAATATCACACACGAATTCTTGATTTGCTTATACATCAGATTATTATTTTTATTATATTTTTAAAAATGTAATGTATATTAAATAGACTATTTTGTATAACTTATTTATTGTAAATTTTTTGTGCGACCCGTGACAAAATTAAAATTAATATATACGGCTCGCAGTCTTCTCATATTCATCCCTGCTGTACTATATCATGTATTTGAGAAATGAGAAATAAAGCGACACCGCTGCAGTGAAATCCCTATTTGTTTGCTTAAATTATTAAGTATTTACATGCCTTATTTAAAATTTACTTTTAAGCATTGTGTCCGTTTATCCGTTATGTCTGTAATTTTTTCACCCTGAAAATGAAATTGACGAAACCCATAACAAGCTTAAAACATAACGGACGCTAACCTACAACACCAACTACGATGTGCAAATACCCAAATTTAGATCGATTTGCAAAAATTAAATGAAACAGTGGAGAAAAACATATCGCTCTAATAAAATTAATATTTTTTAATGTTTTTTCACTTTTTATTTCGTTTATATTTATATAATTTTTATATTTCATTTTTAGTCTTATGTATTTCTTTTTACAGTGTGCGTTTAGTATCATTATTATTATATTATGTATAATTAATTACATGTAAGAATAATAGTAAACATAAAATAATAACTCGCTATGTTTCAATTTTTCACTCCAAAAAAATTGTTTATAGTGGGTCTAAATCTAAAATGAGAATATATAATTTTATATGCAGGCCACGGAATTATGATGCATTTCCAAAGTGGCCCAAAGCAAGATCATTTGGGTTGGTTACCCCTGCTCTAGAATAACCTATCACAATAAAATTTACCTTTCATTTTTCGGGTGGGGCAAATTTTTTCTTCTAGGGCTACTTTAATTAATAAACGCTGCTCATTCAATTTTTTTTTTTCTTGACAGCAAATGAAAAATTTAACAGTTAAATGAGATCTATTTTTATCATTTCAGCCATATTCATGACTTATATGTTGATCCATTTAAAATATTGATTCCTTCTTCATGTGAACACTTATCTGACAACGATCACAGATACTGTATTAACATAAGTTTAAAAAATAACAAGGAGTGGTGAAATGAAAAAGGTTGTTTTTAAGTAATGAAATGAAGCATTTTAGTTGTAGACATAACATTCAACGGGGTCATAACAAGGCAGCTGTAAAAAAAGAACGCTGACGTAAGTGTGTACTTTTTTTTTTAAAAACGGAACAGACTCATTACCATGTTTTCATTTCTCGTCATAAACCATGACCTTTTTTTTATTTAGTTATCCATCACATGATTATTTAAAATAAAAATAACTGATGGTGAGGCTAATCGCTATCTGTGTATCTAGGAAAGGATTTTCCCATAGGCTAACTAGGCTTCAGTCTGGGGCCTCAAGATCAAGAGAGGCCTACATTCAAATTGTTATCAAAAATTAGAATTATACTATTCTAAAAACAGTAAACACTAAAGCACTGAATCGAAAAAAAAAAAGGAGAAATTCTTTTTGTGATTTGGATTTTGTTTGAATAAAGTTCCATTATTAGTTTAATTTAAAACTTAAAATTCATAATAATTCATACTTAAACTTTAAATGCGAATTATTGTGAAATAAATTTATCTGAATTGAAGTTGCTTTAATCTTCAATGTATTGAATACATTCAATTTAATTTGATTAGAAAATATGATAATTTTTATTGCATATTTTATTTTCGTAGGCAAAGATTTTTATTATTTGAATTTTGTTTCTTTGTAAATGCCACATGTTATGTTTGATTAGTTATTGTTACAAGTACTATATATGGTGCTGAGAATAAATGTCTTAATAAGTGTTCTCGACTTTTTTTTTTTTTTATTTATTATCCGTGCCACATTTTTTATAAAGATTAGTACCCATCACAACACGTTTCATTTAACCTATTCATATATATCACAGTAATGATGTATTTGATTATCTCTCATGTAATTTACAAACTAAAAAATGGGAGGTGAAAAGGGCCTCATAAGGGGAATAGCCTAGGGCCTCTTTTCATCTAAATCCGGCCCTGTGTGTATCCCTCATGTATATTTAAAGATCCTGTTCATTATCCAACAACGGCGTTAGCTGCAATGTTAAAGGGTAGAAATTGCTTTTGAGGGACTTGTAGGGCTAACTATTCTGTATTTGTGTGTCGTATAGAAAAGAATGAGAATTCAGAAAATTCTCTTGCTAGGCAGCTTGACTATCAGTGTGATACCCTTATACACGTTTCATAATCATCAACGAGTTTTCTCTTTTCTGAAAACAACCTACTCTAGTAAACGATGCCCGCATGTGTTTGTCTTTTTAATTAACATTAAATCTTTTCGAATGGTTTCAGTGGTTGCATTGAAAATTTAATAGGTTTAAAAAGAGAGATTCATGTTTTCTTTTCTCAGATATAAGTCAGCCAATTATTTTTATATCAAAAGGTTTTTAAAAATTACTATTTTTTACTTGATACAAAAAACAAAATGGGAATAAAATTTGATTTTGGGAATTTTGTTTAAATGAAAATGTAACAAACTGAAAAGTTATATGAATGTACTTTTTTTTTGCTATAAATTTAATTTTTAAAACAAATATGACCTTTTACCAAATGCATCTAACACATCTACACACAACAAATCTGATCTTGGATTGTTTTTACCTTAATAATACATAATCTGATGAGATTAGGTGCTATTTTCCAATGACGAAAATTTTAACCTGAGATTATTTTTTACAACACCATATATGTAGCAAATCCAGCGTTACTCAAAGTGTATCATGAAAGATCGGCTATACTTACACCCACATTTTGCCACCACTACTTATTAAAAGTAGTATCAGGGTGTCCGTGCTCTCCTTCCTGCCTCTCGAGTTCAATTGAAAGACTTGTGGTCTATGGATGAAAAGACACTGAAGCTTTCGTTTCGACATTGCTTCTCGGGTTTTGCTAAATCAATCTCACTTAGTTTAGTAGCAAAGCAAGATTTACAAACAGGCCATACCAGCGCAAACAATTAAAAGTTTTTTTTTTCTTTCTAATGCAGCTGGCAAACACTTAGACAGCTTGGTCTTGATGCTTAAGGCAAGCGCTGCACAGACGTTACTCACTTTGCATTACCCAGGGGGCGCGTGTAGCTTGATAGTAAGCCAAGGACGCGGAGTAACAATGCCCCCGAAAAGCTCTATGATCCTATTAGGACTGGGACCTACTGTTTAAAGTAGATTCCGAACCACTACAAGCACCCATGGCACCGCCGGGATTCGAACCCGATACCTGTGGTACCGAGTGCCAGAGCGCTAGCCACTCGGCCATCAGCCCCTTTAGAAGGAACGCCACGGGGCGGTGTACCTTTGGGTACATCTCTTCAAGCCTAGCCCTCGCCTACTTTTAAAAACTAGACAAAAACCTCCCTCTGCCCAAGTCACGGGCCGGGACCTTTATTTTAGGCATACCCATAAGTTGGCGTCTATTGTATTCGAAAAACGTGTTTCGCCTAAGTCGTCAGGGCAGAAGGCCGACACAACGAGTGAGAACAATTAAAAGTCAATCCGATGAATAATAGCTTCAGACTTCGCGAGATATTAGGTTTAAAAGCATAATAAAAATGCATGCTGTTAATATTGACTTATTTTCATATTTTTCTTTAAAAGACATTAAATCACAAATATGAAGTGTAATCGTATGAATTGAGAGAAAAAAAAAAAAGTAAGAAAATGCAAATCATTGGTGATGAAAAAGTAACAAATTTATGTAAAGAGTCAGATCAATGGAGCAAAAGCAGAGCAGGAAAAAATATGCGTTGAAGTAAAATATCTAAAAAGCGATAAGTGAGCAGGAAATTATGGTGGTTTGAGGCTTCGATTCCATTTAGAAGTAGAGAAAGGATACTTGTATTTTCCATTCAATTGCGTAAATATAGTTTGTGCCTTGATGAGAGGGTTTTCGTGAGTAGCAATGGTATTGAAGAAATTTCTAGAAAGTTTAGTAATATAGTTGTCAATAGAATCAATTTTTAAATCTTGATGAATTGTAGAGTTGCGGACAAACCAGGGTGCACCAGTGATAATACGAAGAAGTTTGTTTTGAATAATTTGTACAGATTTCTTGTTAGATTGTGCAGCTAGACCCCAGATTGGGGCAGCATAGGTCAAGATAGGCTTAAGAACTTGTTTGTAGAGAAGAAGTTTGTTTGACAAAGTTAATTTAGAAAATTTATTAATGAGTGGTAGAGTGAGATAAAAAAATTTCCAACATTTTTCTTTGATTTTTTGAATATGAGCTCGAAACGTAAGTTTATTGTCTATAATTAAGCCGAGATATTTAATATTAGTTGCCCATTCAATTTGTTGATCAAAAAGGGAGAGATTAATATATGGTTGTCTGGCGTGTCCTTTTCGGAAAATGATAGCTTGAGATTTAGAGACATTAATTGCGATGCGCCCTTTAGTTAGCCAATCCTCTAGATATTCAGAAAATTTTGAAGAGTATTGATGACATAAAGAATAGAAGCACCTTGGGCAAGAGCAGCAGAATCGTCAGCAAATAGGCAAATGGAAATGTTAGTGCATTGAGGAAAGTCTTAGGTAAAGATATTGTAGAGAATAGGACTTAGCACGCTTCCTTGAGATGTACCAGCACAAATACGACCGATTTTGGAGAATTCATTATGAAGTCGAACTTGAAAGGTTCTATTTTTAAGATAATTTGTAATGATAAGTGTGATCAAAGTTGGAAATTGAAGTTTGATCATTTTGTAGATCAGTCCATTGTGCCACAGTCGATCGAAAGCTTTTTTTACATCTAGAAAGACACCTCATGTAAAAAATTTATAGTTATATCCTTCAGTGATGATATTGGTGACACGTAGAAGTTGATGACAAGTTCAGTGATGTTGACGGAATCCAAATTGTTCTGCTGGAATTATGGAATTTTTATCGCAAAAAAAGAAGTAATATGTTTCACTAAGAGTTTTTCGTAAAGTTTTCCTACACAGCTAAGGAGACTGATGGGCCGATAATTTTGAGGAAATTTCCTATCTTGGCCAGGTTTAGGGAACATGATGATATTTGTTTTT
The DNA here is from genome assembly GCA_021605095.1 of Caerostris extrusa. Lineage (NCBI taxonomy): Eukaryota > Metazoa > Arthropoda > Arachnida > Araneae > Araneidae > Caerostris > Caerostris extrusa. The sequence goes on along the minus strand of BPLR01008683.1, from coordinate 14,453 downwards.
TTCCAGATAGGAGGGAAGTAGTGATATTTAGTACAGCTGTTGTAGATATTTGCAAGATGAGTAATGGCATTAAGGGGGAGACACATTAAGACTTTATTTGAATGTTGTCAGGTCCGGAAGATTTCCGAATGTTGAGATTCTTGATTAAGTTAATTATGTCAGATGGAGAAAAAAAATATTGTTATGATAATTTTGATGATCAGCTAGTAAGGAAGTGACTGTATCTTCGACATGCTCAATTTGTGAGTAATCGCAAGGTTCAGTGTTTTCTTGAAAGGGAGAGTTCAAGGTTTTCAGCAAAAGAGTTCGCTTTATCAGAAGATGAGAATATAAGACCTGTGGGTCCAACCAGTGGAGGAATTTTGGGATATTTTTTGGTAAAATGTTTATTAATTTTGAAGAGAGAATTATCTTCTGGATTTAGGCCTATTATAAATTCATTCCATCTGTTATTTTTTAATTTGTGAATCATTTGCTTTATTTCTTTTTGAAGCTTGTTGACGGATTGCTTGAACGGAGGAAATCTGGTATATTGCCATAATTTTCGAATTCTGTTTTTTTTTCCTCAATTTTAGAGGTGATTTCAGTAGGAAGTTTTTGGTGTGGTGTACTGAGTTCTTCAGATTTGCTAGCATGGTTGATAGCAGAAGTAACAGCATAGTTGAATTTATCAATTATTTTGTCAATATCTTGAATACTGGAGATGGCTGGGATTACCAGGAATGCTTTGAGAGAGAATTTTAGTAAAAATATTTCAATTGGTTGTTGTGATTATTCTATTGAGGAAGGGCGTAAATGAATTATGAGAGACTTCAACTATCACAGGAACCCTCTCATCAATGCACAAACTAATTTTACTCATTTTTTTAAATTTCAGTCTTGATTTTTGAATCAATGAAATTGACTATGAGAAAAAAAAACATTTGACAAGATTTTAAGTTTTTCTTAATTTTCGTGTTTTTAACGAATCTTATAAAAAATTTTCCGTCGGGAGACAAGAGGAAATATAGTATTTTGTCTTTTCCATTAAAAATAATATAAATCTTGTATATTATTTTTTGTTTCTTTCCCATGAACGAGTTGTTTGTATTTGATATTTTTTTTTTGGAGATTATTCTACCACAATTGGATCTCTTTTATCGTTTGGACTTTGAGCTGAGAGGACGTGTTTTTCCCTCACCCTCAAATCTGTTTGTTTTTTCTAATGTTTCTCCTCATTGGTATGTGATTTTTTTCTCCTCTTATTCTGTCTTAATCTCTTTATTACCTTTCTCTATTTGATTTCTTTGGTTCTATGTTATTATTTTGTTGTATAAAATGAGTAGAGAAATTCTAGAATTCTTTTTTAGAACTTTTAGCTAAATTCTAGAATTCTTTTTTTTCCTTCTGTATTTTACTGTGTAGGCGCAGAATTGTTCGGGCTTTTTTTTTTAGCTACGAGCGTTTCTCACTGCCTTTACCCAGTAAAGTGCATATTTATTTTCTGTTTTAGTCAGTATTTCTTAAATATTTGGTTTTGTTTATTTTATTCTATTATGGCTGTTGTCGAAGGAGTTTCGCTCTCCTCAAACAGCACAACCATGTCTCTCTCCCCTGCTGACCAATCAACCAGTATGCTTCATTTGATTGACGTTAATACTAACCCGACAGCGTTTAACTTTATTCAAGAAATTGATCAACTTAATATTAGCATCAACAATTTTTCATCATTCATTGAGTGCGAAAACCTCAATGATCATCTGAACAATATTGAAAATTGCTTAAAAATTGAACCTCAAATACCTAATTTAGGTCTTTTTATACAACTTACGCTTTCTAATATTACCAATAAAAACTTAAGGAAGCAAATGAGTCTCATCTTGGTAAAACTCAATGATTCAAACAACTCGTTTGCTACTCCTACTAAAAAGAAAAAAACTTAAGGTCACACAAAAGCAAAGAAGAAATTTAGCTAAACGGCCTAATACCAGTGATCCCACTGTTATCAAGTTATCTTCCAAATTTGCTTGCCTTAACCCCGATGAAAGTCTTGGTCCTAGTGATGCAGACAACATACCTCCTGCTGAAATTGAAGACATTTCAAAAATGTTGATAAATTACATCTGGACGAAAACAGTATGGACACAGATCTCACTAATGATCACAATATTGCTTCTTCTTGTCCTGCACCCCATACTACTAAATATGTTCCTCCAATTATAATTGACAACATACAAAATTCTACTTTAATTCTTAAGAACTTCAACCAGATTACAAATTCAAAGATTGAAGGACGCCTTTCTGGAGGCAAATTAAAAGTTTTTCCAATCAAACCTGATGACTACAGATCCATACGGAAGCAAATTGATCACCTGAAACTTAAAATCATACATTTGAATTACCCCAAGAAAAGCAACTTAAAGTTGTAATTCGCGGACTGTCTTCAGATCTCCCAATTGATGTCATCATGCAGGAACTCCAAATTCTCAACTTTCATCCTGAATTCATCATTCCACTTCGTAATCGTGCTGGTACCGGCAATCTACCACTGTACCTAATAGTTCTACCAAAAAATGAACAAAACAAAAGAATTTTCGACCTATCCACCTTATATTACTTTAGGGGCAAAGTTGAACCACTCAGAAGAAAATCAGGACACAGCCAATGCTATAAATGTCAAGAATTCTATCATCACAGAAAATTCTGTACAAGAGACCCTCGATGCCTCAAATGTGCTGGACCTCATACACGAAAGAATGCACCAAAAGGCCAGATGAAGCTCCCAAATGCGCCCTTTGCTCTGGAGAGCATACTGCAAATTTCTCAGGTTGTCCTAAAAACCTGCTAATTTCACTCCTGCTCCTCCCCGAAGGTCAACGCTTGGACGGAGAGACTAAAAAACAAGCACAACAAATGAAGCCTGAGAACTCCAACCAATTGTCTCTTCCCGCTCATCAAAGGCTTCTCCAACTCTTCCTCCTTCTTCAGATGACTTTCCAACTCTTCCTACCCAGACCTCTCACCATACTACTTCTTCCAATACTCTGCAGGCTTCCACGAAACGCCTCCAATTCCACTCATTCTGCAACAATTAGTTGGGGTACTTTCAAATCTTTTTTTTTTTAATGACTGTTCAAAATCAACCAGTCAATAACATTCAATAGATCGATCAATAATTCTATCTTATGCGTGACTTGGAACTCCAATAGTCTTAAAGGAAAAATTAATGAATTACAAAATTTTATATCTGAAAATAAACCTCATGTAATTGCACTCCAAGAAACACATCTTCGGCCAGGCGATTCCTTCAAAATTCCAAATTATATCATATATCGCTCCGATCGTCTTACCCACAGGGAGGAGGCACGGCTATCTGCATTCATAAAAATATTAATCATCATCAAATTCATTTTACTACAACCAGCTTTGAAAACTCTGCTATCGTTATTAATCTCAAGAATAACCTAAAAATTACTGTTGCTAGCATTTATCGCCCTCCAATTGGTAGATTCCTCACACAAGAACTTGATACAAAGCCAACTCCAATCAACAAGTACTTCTACTTGGTGACTTCAATTCCAAGCATCCTGCATGGAATAATGGACGCAGCAACATAAATGGTTCTATTCTCTTTGATTGGACAAATCTTAATGCATTCAATGTTATTGCTCCTAATGATCCCACATATTTCTACCTTCAAAATCCTTGCAATAGTACTCTTGACATCGCACTTCTTAAAAATTTAAACGCCGGGCCTTCTTCTTCTATCAACGATCTTTCCAGTGATCATAACCCTGTGATAGTTGAAGTCTATTATAATTCATTTAAGCCCTTCCTCAATAGCATAATCACAACTACCAATTGGAATATTTTTACTAAAATTCTCTCTCAAAGCATTCCTGGTAATCCAGTCATCTCCAATATTCAAGATATTGACAAAATAATTGATAAATTCAACTATGCTGTTACTTCTGCTATCAACCTTGCTAGCAAATCTAAAGAACTCAGTACACCTTCACCAAAAAAACTTCCTACTGAAATCATCTCTAAAATTGCGGAAAAAAACAGAATTCGAAAATTATGGCAAGATACCAGGTTTCCTCCGTTCAAACAATCCGTTAACAAGCTTCAAAAAGAAATAAAGCAAATGAATCACAAATTAAAAAATGACAGATGGAATGAATTTTTATTAGGCCTAAATCCAGAAGATAATTCTCTCTTCAAAATTAACAAACATTTTACCAAAAAATATCCCAAAATTCCTCCACTGGTTGGATCCTCAGGTCTTATATTCTCATCTTCTGATAAAGCGAACTCTTTTTGCTGAAAACCTTGAACTCCTTTCAAGAAAACACTGAACCTTGGGATTACTCACAAATTGAGCATGTCGAAGATACAGTAACTTCCTTTCTAGCTGATCATGAAAATTATCATAACAATATTTTTTTTTTCTCCATCTGACATAATTAACTTAATCAAGAATCTCAACATTCGGAAATCTTCTGGACCTGACAACATTCCAAATAAAGTCTTAATGTGTCTCCCCCTTAATGCCATTACTCATCTTGCAAAAATCTACAACAGCTGTACTAAATATCACTACTTCCTCCTATATGGAAAAAAAGCAAATATCTTCATGTTCCCTAAACCTGGCCAAGCTAGGAAATTTCCTCAAAATTATCGGCCCATGTCTCCTTAGCTGTGTAGGAAAACTTTACGAAAAACTCTTATTGAAACATATTACTTCTTTTTGCGATAAAAATTCCATAATTCCAGCAGAACAATTTGGATTCCATCAACATCACTGAACTTGTCATTAACTTCTACGTGTCACCAATATCATCACTGAAGGATATAACTATAAATTTTTTACATGAGGTGTCTTTCTAGATGTCAAAAAGCTTTCGATCGACTGTGGCACAATGGACTGATCTACAAAATGATCAAACTTCAATTTCCAACTTTGATCACACTTATCATTACAAATTATCTTAAAAATAGAACCTTTCAATTTCAACTTCATAATGAATTCTCCAAAATCGGTCGTATTTGTGCTGAAAGGGAGCGTGCTAAGTCCTATTCTCTACAATATCTTTAACTAAGACTTTCCTCAATGGACTAACATTTCCACTTGCCTATTTGCTGACGATTCTGCTGCTCTTGCCCAAGGTGCTTCTATTCTTTCTGTCATCAATACTCTTCAAAATTTTCTGAATATCCTAGAGGATTGGCTAACTAAATGGAGCATCGCAATTAATGTCTCTAAATCTCAAACTATCATTTTCCGAAAAGGACACGCCAGACAAACATATATTAATCTCTCCCTTTTTGATCAACAAATTGAATGGGCAACTAATATTAAATATCTCGGCTTAATTATAGACAATAAACACGTTTCGAGCTCATATTCAAAAATCAAAAAAAAATGTTGGAAAAATTTTATCTCACTCTACCACTCATTAATAAATTTTCTAAATTAACTTTGTCAAACAAACTTCTTCTCTACAAACAAGTTCTTAGGCCTATCCTGACCTATTCTGCCCCAATCTGGTTTCTATCTGCACAATCTAACAAGAAATCTGTACAAATTATTCAAAACAAACTTCTTCGTATTATCACTGGTGCACCCTGGTTTGTCCGCAACTCTACAATTCATCAAGATTTAAAAATTGATTCTATTGACAACTATATTACTAAACTTTCTAGAAATTTCTTCAATACCATTGCTACTCACGAAAACCCTCTCATCAAGGCACAAACTATATTTACGCAATTGAATGGAAAATACAAGTATCCTTTCTCTACTTCTAAATGGAATCGAAGCCTCAAACCACCATAATTTCCTGCTCACTTATCGCTTTTTAGATATTTTACTTCAAATGCATATTTACTGATCATAAATTTCTTGTTACGTTTCCATCACAGATGATTTACATTTTTCTTACTTTCTTCTTTTTTTTTTTTCTCTCAAATCATACGATTACTATTATCTATTTATCATGACTTTTCTTTCCTACTGCCTTCACATACCATTGAGTAGATGAACGCTTCGCGTTCAGGCACTCGATATCTTTATACAACAATGATGATGTTGAAATCACATTGAAATGAAACTTACCGATGGCAACACTTTTTGATATACTCTTCTAAGTTTTAGCGGCTTGTTTGTGGTGCTTTATTTCTACAAGTTTTCTGATTTTAAATCAAAATTAGATTTGAAGATCTGCTTGGTGGTAATATTCACGTTTAAATTATCTTTTAAATGTGTAATCTATGAATTGATACAAATGAAATGCAATCTTTCGTTTTAAATAATGCATTTTTAATATTAATATTTTTAATTATTAATAATTAAAAAAAAAAATATAACTTATCCTTCAACTAAAAGCAAGTTATATTTTTAATTATTTTATTTGTACTTAATGTAAATCATCTAATAAACATGATATTGATATCTTTCGTACCTTTTGTTGTTGCAATTCGGATGGCCCGCGATATATTACCTATATATAACTAGGCTTATGCTAATATTAGCATAGCTCATGATTTAAATACATTAGGAAATTATGTATTTAAAAGAAATCAGTATTTTTGTATAAGTACACTTATTGCCAATAACTGCATATGTTCTGAAACTTTGTGTTTTTGGAATATGTTAATTTGTGCTTACTTCCACAAGTTATCTAAGTTTATTTGATGTAGCAGCAAATGGTATACGAATTGTTTGCCAAATATTGACCTGTTGTGTTTTTTGTCTGAGCAATCAAGAGATTGGGCAAGTTATGGCATTAATGCAATATAGAGGGGGATGATGAAATTTGCTTGCCACATGCAATATTGCATTGTTCTGTCGAAATGTGGCATTAGGCAAGCCTCAAAAGTATGGTTAGACAACAGGTTTCAAAACCTCATAGATATAGTGTTACCTGTTCAGTATACATACATTGTGTATTGGAGGCAGCCGGAGTAAAGTCCAATCCTACCCCAAACAAGAATGTCAGGGGAAGGGTCAGTGTGGTTGTTCCTTCTTCATCCAATTGCATATCAACATTATTGTGGCCTGATTATGAGCACCAATTCCTCTGGCAGATTATCCAAAATGTCTGTAGCTTCAATATTTTGTCTATTAGTTTTCAGTATTTTTCCCAAAGGTGCCTGATGGCCGAGTGGCTAGCACTTTGGCTCTCAATACCACAGGTTTCGGGTTCGAATCTATGGTGCCATGGATATATGTAGTGGTTCGGAATCCACTTTAAGCCGTAGGACCTGGTCTCCTATAACCTTCACAGAGCCCAATCAGACTTCTCACCCACATCATTCCTAAACTGTAAAGGGGCAACTCTGTTCTAGACACAGTGATATGGTGTGGTGTGGTGTGGTAATAGTAGTATTTTTCCAGGAGGAAATCTGAGGATTCCCATGCACACAAACATGCACAAAAAATGCAAGTAGAAACAATTCTAGTACTTAGAAATAGTCTTCTGTTCTCCCTTTATATAGCACACTGTGCTAAAATGCTCATCATTTGCAAATATAAAGATATATGAATGATAGAAATTTCATTCATTTTGGATGTTTCTTCTATGGTGTTGCATTTTAGATTGTCAGCAGTATACATATTGATCTGCATTTTTGTTAAAAATTATACTTTCAAATAATACTATATATACTTGCATATTAAATTATATTATATATTATAAAAATTACTTTCAATATATCTCAGGGTAATCGGATTCAAATAAGCTGCATTCTTGGAGCATTTAAGTTTTTATTCATTCATTTAGATTTATGTTTTGAGGTGATGTGATTTTTTTTTTTTTCAAAGATACTGAATTAATCAACAGTCAATGAACCCTGGTTTAAAATATAGCATTGGAATTAATCTTTTAATGAATTTCTTTTAAAAAATGCATCCAATATTTTTATCAGTCACAAAGTATTTTTCATATTGCAAATAAAATTTTAGTAGTCTAATATTTTTCTTATGATAAAAAGCAAAATGTTTTGTATTTCTAATTCCTATATAGAATTCTAGAAAGTCACAATGTCTGTAAGGCTTGGCTTCATTAAATTTGTCTATGCTTGTTTATTTGATTGTTTAGAGTTGAGACTTTTCTATACAATTATCATTATCTCTTTTTTTTTTAAAATAAGTAAATTGAAGATTTGATTTTTTAAATCAAAATTATTTAAAATTATATAAGCTGAAAAAAAAAAGTTTTTAAAATGCCTGATTTTTATTTATATATTGTAAACAAACAAAGCGTAGAATCATCTATTTTAAAATTTTTCCCCTCAAGATCTTTTTCAGCATCTTTGAACGAAGTCCTTCATAAATGTTTATATTTATCTTTGAATTTCTAAAATGTTAAATAAAATAAATTTTTTTTTTACAGGAAAAAAATTAGCTTGGTTATTGAAAATAAAAAAAAAAAAAGAAGCCTTCATTTGAAGTAAGTGAATTTATTTTGTCTATCTGTTTAGTTAATAATGTAAACATTATAATTTATTAAAAAATAAACTTTAACTGATAAATTGTTAGCAACAATTTTTATGTGTATAATAACTTATAGTCAACTTAATTTAAATATGTGTATTCATACAGGGTGTACATAAATTAGTATCAGGAGTTCCTATATCATATAACTTTCAATTAAAAACAGAAAAAAAATTAGGTTATTTAGGAAGGTTTTTAAATAAATATATGAAATTATATTTACATGCCTTTCATAGCATGTCTTGTGAGGGTTTTCTAACTGTAGTAGTATAATAGGTTAGATTACAGCAACAATTCTGCACATCATCAAGTTAGGGCACATTGCATTTAGATAACATTGTTGTTGGCTTATGCATACAAAAAAAAGTCAAGTGCTATGATATCTAACTCCTGAAGTGACATACATATATATATATATATTCAAAAATCATTATATGTGCACTGTAGAGACTTGAATTTTTAATTCTTACATCATAATGTTGCCCACAATACAATAGGCTTATTATGCAACATTGCCACATTGATTCCATAATCATTAGTTTCTATTTCCTAAAGAACAGATTTATATGTATGATAAATACTTTTATTGCTATGTAGATGGCAGACTTTTAAAGCAATAAAATACACCTGTTAAAAAAATATTTATTTAATATAAATTTCAAGTAGAGAAAATTATTTCTTAATCTTGTCAATATGAATTATATCCAATTCATTTTGATTCAAAATAATCTAAATATATATGCATCTGCAAGTATCTCCATAATCTAGGCATAAAAGGTATATTTTAAATACTTAGTCATATTGCAGTCAATGATTGGATATTAAAAGGTATGTATGTCTGTTTTTTTTTTTTTTTTTTTTTTTTTTTCCCAATTTTATTTTTTAAGTGTTTTAATCAAATTTAACACAAATTACTTTAATATCATCAAAGTTACAATACATCAGTTATTTGTTTAAAGAATTTGAGCTATTTTTAAATAAAAAATGGGTTTTTTTTTTTTTTTTAATTTTTAGTAAAAGGCTAAATCTTGACTAAATCAAGTTTTGGATTAAGTTTTTAAAAAACATGAATATCTTTCGACTTTTAAAAAATGACATATAAATTTTCTTTGCATGCATTTAGGGCATTTCTCTTGAGTAAATATAAGTTTATTTCTTTAAATAAATTAAATTTATAATAAAATAATGAAATTATTTTTGATCATAATTTAGAAAGGCATTCAGATCATTACTAAGGCATTTATTTAAAACATTCAGAGAGTTCATGATTTATTCTTAGCTACATTTCACATAATTTTACGTAATTATAAGAAGTATATATCAGTGAAAGCTATTTAAAATACATTAGCCTCTCATTATATGTCTATTGACACTGTGCATTCAGAATATCTGGCATGCAATCTTGCTTAAAAACTCTGTCAACCAAGCTAATCAATAGGTTCTTCCCCCTTCAGTATAATATATTTTTTTTTCCTTTGTTTTCCGACAGTCAAAGTGTAGTGAGATAATTTTATAATTGATTTCAATGATTGGGTTCCAAATTGTAATTAAAGAGAATTGTCATTTATAATTAAATGCTTAATTATTCAATATATACATATATATTCTATAAAGTATTATTAAACAATTTTTTTTTGAAGATAATTTTATGACGGGTGTTGAAGTATGTGATTGTTAAAATAAATTCAATAAATCTAGTAACTGAATCTTACTTTTTATTAATGAAAATTAAAATTTAAAGCAATTCTTCATTAAAATAAATTAAATATATATCAAAATTTTAAAATTTCCAATGCCCATTTTTTATGAGGATCATTACAAATATAGACATTTTCATTAATCATTGTTGGTCTAATATGAATGATGTTCTTTTCCGGTATTTTTTTTTTTTTTTTTTTTTTTTTTTTTACTGTGTTAAAGCAAGAAAATTCATGATAAATTCATATATAGTGTGTCTTGTTATTAATTGATAAAAAAAGAAAAATTAAATTTTTTTCAATGTAGATATTTTTGTTATAACTTTTCAAATGGTAAAAGATGAATGATATTCAATTATGATAGGATTCAGGAAGTCCATTGAAAATGAGATTCATTATCAATAATTTCTCTATTAGTAGAATATTAATTTGTCATAAATAATGATATCTGCAAACTTTTACAGATTTCTCTAAATTTAATTTGTTGATTAATTTATTTAATCAATAATTTTAATGAAAAATGCCTTTTTTTTTTACCCATAGGAATATTGTTTTCAAAGAGTTTTTCATTTCCTTGTCCACTTTCAACATTTTTTATTGGTTAATTATTTTTAAAAAAATTTTTCTCATGAAAAAAATTCTTTCTATTCTTATTGGTTTATTTAAATTTCTTTCACAAGCTGATAATTTTATATATAAATAAAGTAAAATTGTTCTAAAAGATCATGTGGTGAAAGTAAAGATAATTTTATTTCAAAGTGAAAATGACATTTTTTCAAGAAAAGAAAATCGTTTTATGGGTAGCCTGTACGTCAGCCCGACCAATTATTTTTATTATTTACTTTTTTTAAACAGTTTTTCCAGGAATTTGGGTATTTTTAAATAAACTTTTTCTCTCATCATTGAGCAATGTTTGTTTCAGTTTGTAAGATTTTTCAAATGTTATTTTTGACAATGATGTATTTAACTGTCCTTTAAAAGATACTCATGTTTATAAGAATTTATCAACCACAGAAGAATTGTTGTATTAAAATGAAATTTACTAGTGATTCAAAGTGCTATAGACTGCTACACATCTGATGATTGATCTGTTTTCAAATTGGTTAGCACTCTGGCCTTTGGTACCACAGGTTTCATGTGCAAATCCTGGCAGTGGCATGAATGTTTGTTAGTAGTTTGAATTCCACTTTAAACTGTAGGTCCCAGCTAACTAGACTGGTGTGCGAAAAATGACCGCAGAGCAACAAATTGAACCATCAGATATGTATGCAGAATTCTCCTGTTTTGAATCTAAAAATTTTCACTACTAAATTTTTAGAATTAATAAACTATGTTACATATAAATTATTTTGTTTATATACATAAAAGAAATAAATACCCAAAGTCAAATTCTTAATTATGCTATTTTCATTTTATTTTTGTACCTATTATTAATAGTGATAACAGGATGTAAATTGGCATTTATGCTTTTAAAAGTTTGACAAAGTTTTTGGTTTGGACAAAGTTTGGTTTGCATATACAGCAAACGCATTGTAGATATACAAAAAGCTTTATTTTTGAATTGGTAACTTATATTTAAACAATTAAAATAATTCTTTTATATCTGAAATTCTTTCTATTATTAAGTGTTTTATTGAATTGAGTTATTGAAGTGACTTATTCTCAGCTTTAAAAATCATCCAATAATTATGAATCGAATTCTATTTCTTTTTGTAAATTATTGCCCATATATGTAAATACTTTCAAGTATATATATTACTGTAAAACTTGATATTTGTTTTTAATAATTTTTGTAAAATTCTATTAAAATTAATTTTAAATGGTATTATGCTTGGAAGCTCTACAGACACAACATTATAATAAACAACAGATTTAACAAATATTATAATACCATACAAATTTTCAGAAACTAAAATAAGTATGTGAAAAAGTTTTAATATTTTAAGGAAATTTGACTTTTAGGCCTTATTCACTTTGGCATTTATGGGTCATATCTTGGACAGTCTTTTCTTACATGATAATAATTTTTTTATTGAAAAAATCAAAAAAAAAGGTAAATTTTTTTGTTTTTACAATTTTATGTTCACTTAATACTATATTTTGGAAGTATATAATATTCAAAGAGTAATGTATTCCATAGAGATGTTAAGAATTAACATTATTTTAAAAAAGAATTAAGTTTAAAAAATACAATAATAGCATATAACGTAACAATAATCTCTTTAAATTTATTATATGCATGTATCATAGTTTTAAGTAAACTTTTAAAAATTATAGTAATTTTTAATGCATTATCTAAGAGGGTTACATTTTTTTGGCATTATGTAATTTTTAATTTGTGTAGTATAATAAATCATACTAAATAGATATACATTCTTTTTGTACTTATCTTAACAATGTAGCAAAAGTTAAAAAAATATATATTTCTAGAAAAATAATTAAAATTTAAGGAAAAGCTGATAAACTTGATTCTACTACTTTATATGTTATGATTTTTGTAATTGGTAGAAAAAGTATTTTAACAAAATCATAAATTTAAAACTTTCAGCATCAATAAATATATGAATCATTATTGACTACTTTGTTTGTTTTTTTAATCTTAAACTATGAGAAAAAAAATGTAAATTTTATTTTATGTTCTTTAATTTTAAATGCCTATTTTTTGTGATATTTTAATTTTCTTGGATGTTTTTTAATTCTTTTTTATAGTGTCATTTGTTGCAATCAAACCTCCTTGAGTTGTTCTTCATTTATCAAATCCTAGATAGGTAAGTAAAAAAAATACTTTTTAAAACTTTTATATTATGTTTAAAAATGATTTTAATAATTTGATAATACATTTTAATTTATATACATTTAGTCATTTCATGATTTGTTTTTACTTTTGTTCTAATATTTAAAAGATGTTTATAAATTGGTTCTTAACAAAATTAAGTATTTAATTTAAATTTTTTAAAAAATGAAACACTTAAACTTCATTACAGATATTTTACAATATTTAATTTTTTTTCTTCTTCAAAATATCTTAAGAACAGCGTACTAGCATTTCACTATTAATGTTTAATGTTAAAAAGTTGAATTTCTACCATCCATTTGCTTTTCTAAGGTTTTTGTATAAAAAAGTATGCCACTGTTTATTTTCCTTAATTTCATAATACACTAATGAACTCGATCTTCTGAGTAACACATTAAATTTTAAAGTTTGACCAGAACTTTATTTTCTGAAGATTTCAACATTAATGTTCCCTCTCTCCTTTCCACTCTCCTCCCTTCGCCCCTCAATCCTCGACTCTCAATACTACATTCTTGCCTGACAATCATAGTTGTAAATGACTCCAATTTGATTGCAATGAAAGCTTAGGTTTGCTTATTATATTACAACTGTGACATTATTTCATAATATATTATATTTTAATGCTAAACTGTTTGTAGTTGAATTATTGTATATGTGAATTAATAAATACTGGAATTATAATGAGCAAAAACTAAAGAAGTTAATATAAATATTTTAATTCAATTAATTATCTACATTTAATATAATGAATAAATTTCATGCTTGCGATGGTAAAAAAATTCATGTTGTAGAAATTTAGCATTTATATATTTATTACATGGAGATTAAATGAAATCATGAAAACATTAGAGTGTGAATCATATTAAATTAGATAGTAGTTAGACTCATATTAAAAATCAGACTCTTTGTTCAATCCAATTGACTATTGTGAAATTACATTGTAGTTAAACAGTTTGCTGTGTGGTAGTTGAAGGATAATTTGCATATAAAGTTTGCCTAACAATGCTTCCTTTGTTACCAATAGAAAGTTATTTTCATTACTATAAACATATATACTATAAACACTTAAAACATTGTTTTTCTTATTATTATCTTCATTTTTTAAGAAATTTGGTTTTAATTATAAAATTGAATTTTCTTAAGTATTTAGAATTGCATTTTAAATAATTTATATTTAATAATTATTAATTATGCTTTAAAACAGATCTTTAGAAATATAGATTTCAAAACTTCTCTCCTTATTTTCTGCAGATTTTATAATGGTGTTTGTTGTACCTTGAAATAATTTAATAATTAATCTGTTAATATAATAATAAATAAAATAATTATTTTATTAATAGATGGATTATGTAATGAATGAATTTTATATTTGCATATACTATTTACAATACTAACACATATAAATTGCAAATGATGAAAATCATTTGTTAACTAATAAATTATTGTAAAAATAAGATGATCAACTCTTATTTTGGTCACTTTATTG